>JAOVVH010000002.1:19173227-19190225 GCA_028566435.1 Scorpiodoras heckelii
CACACACACACACACACACACACACACACACACACACACACATCTGTATTCAGAAACTGCTAAATCAATGATGGATGAGAAATCTTTTACTTGCATTGAGGATTCAAAAAATGAGCTGCAGTTTTATATTTTTGTCTATTTTTTGTCAGAAAAACGGCAGCAAATTTTTTTTAATGGTTTATGCCCATCGTTTGATTCTTTCTTTGAGTCTTACTATATTGGCCCCAAAAAAACTTTTGCATGCTCACACAAAGGCATTATTCTGCAAGGTCAACGGTTTTACCAGCAGGTGGTTTTTTATTATTTATTTTAGCAGTTAACCTTTTTGTGGATTTCCAGAGGTGGCGGCAGCTGTGGCTGCAATGAATATACATGGTGGGTGAGAAAGAGAAAAGCCTAGCAATGATTTAATTTGACATGTTGACCCTGTATTCGCAGACACGGGAAGCCGGGATGAGAAAGTAAGGGTGACCCCATGACCCCGGGCCTTGAACCCTACAGTCACCCACACTTACAATTAAATCAGCCAGGGAGGGACAGAGTGACAGCCGAGGGACAGGGAAGGGATATAGGTTTCTTTTCTATCCTATAGCACATTCATATTCTCTTCTCTTTATTTTCTTCAAAGCTCTTCGGTTTCTTTGCATTTTCTTTGTTTATATATTGCCTAAGAGAAACACTTTATTTTGCTGATGACGGGGAATTCTGACAGTGACATGTGGGTCAATATTTGCCATTAGTTAGCAGTATGCTAATTATGCTAATACACATAAACAAAATGCTTGGGGTGTGGGCCTGCCACTCAGAAACTAGCCACAGCATCATGATTTGCATAAAGTTAAGTGAAACTCAATTTCATTAATGTGAACAAATGCTGACCTCTCACCTTGCTGTCTACACCTAATACCAACATATGATTAACATGTGAGAAATCCAATGCAGACCCTCACTTTTTATTATGATATGAATTAATTTTTTACTTCTGTATGGCATACATATGCAGCAAGATGGATGGATGATTACATCTTTTTACTTTTAGCACTTAGTCAGTAAATATGCAGGATACGCTTGTGTTTACATTACAGTCCACTTTTCTTAACACAGGAAACACCTTGCATCTTTCACATCTCTGTGTTTTCTTCCTCATCAGTTTGAATTCTTTATTTCTCAGCTCATGTAGTTCTTTGGCATGCTGACAGTATGGGTGGATTTTTTCTTTTCATTTCATTTTTCTTTTTTCAAACATTTAATCTATAAGCCTGCTGTCATTTGTCCCAGAATCTGAGCTTGATGATTAGATTACTGTGACAGCAAGTCTCTTAGAAAGGGAAATGTCTGCACAAGCTTGCGCACACAAACTTTGATGTTCTTCATAATATTCATAATATATGTCCATTTCAAAGCTGCATGAAAGCATCTCTTTCTGTTGCAATTTCACAATAGTGCATGTCTTTTTAGACGTGAGTAATATAAAATGAAATACGTCTCCTTATCACTTTCTAGCGATGCCTGTGACAGTAAAGTCTTGTGTACATTTTATTAATATGTAGATCTGGACAATTCATTTGGAATGTTAGACTGCTGGATATTGAATTTCTCCTTTTCATTCTCTTTTTCTCTCAGGCTGTTGAACAGAATGGCCGCTGAGGAGCGGCACCTGCCCTCCAGCTGTGGCTCATACATAAAGACAGAGCCGTCCAGTCCATCTTCACTGGTGGACACGGCCAGCCACCCAAGCCCCGGGGCTCACTCAGACGCCAGCGGCGGCTACGGCAGTGCCATCCACAGCCACTCCAACGGCCTTGACTCTCCGCCCATGTTCACGCCGGCCGGACCCCTCGGTGCAGCGGGCAGCGGCTGCCGCAAGCGCTATGATGACTGCTCCAGCTCGTTGCTCGACGACTCGGGCCCAATCAAGTGCGAGTACATGCTCAACTCCATCCCTAAACGGCTGTGTCTGGTATGCGGAGACATCGCTTCTGGCTACCACTATGGTGTGGCCTCCTGCGAGGCCTGCAAAGCCTTCTTCAAAAGGACCATACAAGGTATTGATAATAAAACATATGCTGAATTACTGCAGAATTAATGCCTCATACTGCTACAAATACAATTTTTATTATTTTTAAAATAACAAGCAGAGTTCAGATCTCTGAATGATGCGACTCCATTCAATCAGCGATACACACAGTGGATAGTGTCCCATTTGGCAACACTGGTGACATCATCAACATAATCAATGCAATACGCCTTGTCTGCAAGGCGTGTATTATTACACTGACACATGATCAGATGACCACACTGACCGGACATGAATAGAAATCAAATACAGTACATTTTTCACTGGTTTCTGCTTTCATTGCTTCAAATAGCAAAAGGTCTAAAAACTGAATGCACTATATATTACCTTGTTTTCACGAGTTTATAATACTGATATTGCAGAAGACTACAGTTTGCAAATAAGTGCTCTAATAAACCACATTATTTTATTTAAAAAAAAGGATTCAAGGATTAAAATACCCTTTAGTGGGTGTTTTAATAAATTGTCATTATAGTGACTGAAAAAAAACCAACAAATTGATACATGGCACAGGTAGAGCAGTTTCTTTTTATATATTGCAAGGCATATCAGAATCTAAAAGTGCAGTAATATAAACATAATATGCTATGTTTTGCCTGGCTTTTGTGAGTAGATACACTCTATTACCAAAAGTATTCACTCACCCATCCAAATCATTAAATTCAGGTGTTCTAATCACTTCCATGACCACATGTGTATAAAATCAAGCCCCTAGGCATGCAGACTGCTTCTACAAACATTTATGAAAGAATGAGTCTCTCTCAGGAGCTCAGTGAATTCCAGCGTGGTACCGTGATAGGATGCCACCTGTGCAACAAGTCCAGTTGTGAAATTTCCTCACTACTAAATATTCCACAGTCAACTGTCAGTGGTATTATAACAAAGTGGAAGCAATTGGGAATGAAAGCAACTCAGCCATGAAGTGGTAGGCCATGTAAAATGACATAGCTGGGCCAGCAGATGCTGAGGTGCATACTGTGCAGAGGTCACCAACTTTCTGCAGAGTTAATTGCTACAGACTTCCAAACTTTATGTGGTCTTCAGATTAGCTCAATCACAGTGTGTAGAGAGCTTCATGGAATGGGTTTCCATGGCCAAGCATCTGCATCCAAGCCTTACATCACCAATTGCAATGCAAAGTGGATGCATTGGATGCAGTGGTGTAAAGCACACTGCCACTGGACTCTAGAGGAGTGGAGACATGTTCTCTGGAGTGGCGAATCACGCTTCTCCGTCTGGCAATCTGATGAATGACTCTGGGTTTGGCGGTTGCCTTCAGAACGGTACTTGTCTGACTGCATTGTGCCAAGTGTAAAGTTTGGTGGATGGGGGATTATGGTTTGGGGTTGTTTTTCAGGAGTTGGTCTCGGCCCCTTTGTTCCAGTCAAAGGAACTCTTAATGCTTCAACCTACCAAGAGATATTGGACAATTTCATGCTCCCAACTTTGTAGGAACAGTTTGGGGATGGTCCCTCCTTGTTCCACCATGACTGCACACCAGTGAACAAAGCAAGGTCCATAAAGACATGGATGAGTGAGTTTGGTGTGGAAGAACTTGACTGGCCTGCACAGAGTCCTGACCTCAACGCAATAGAACACCTTTGGGATGAATTAGAGCGGAGACTGCGATCCAGGCCTTCTCATCCAACATCAGTGAATGCAACCTCACAAATGTGCTTCCGGAAGAATGCTTAAAAATTCCCATAAACACACTCCAAACCTTGTGGAAAGCCTTTCCAGAAGAGTTGAAGCAGTTATAGCTGAAAAGGGTGGGCTGATATCATATTAAACCCTATGGATTAAGAATGGGATGTCACTCAAGTTCATATGCGTGTGAAGGCAGACGAGCAAATACTTTTGGTAATATATTGTATGTAGATTCACAAGTCTTAATCCAGTCACTCAAATTCAATAATTTTGCTTTGATTTGATTAAGAATAGCATTTTCCATGTGTCTTGAAGCACAGTTTATCCGTGAGACTTTTTTGTAACTGAGGTTTAATTTGTGTGAGTGTTGTTCATCATATGCACATGTTGAGCTATGTGATCTGTGCACTGGCTGATACACACAGTGTAGGTACCAGCTGCTGGCAGAGGGCTACACATTGGTTTGGCACAGGCAGTACAGTCAGTGTGTTGTGACCCAGATATTAATCAGATGAAGTCACATAGGTGTGTATGTGCGTGTGTGTGTGCGCACATAAGGAAAAGAGAGATAGTAAGAATAAAACATGACTACCCATAATTACCACCTGATCTCATTACTTTGCCACTGTAAACTTTTAACAACGTGGAAACGCTAATGTATGTCTCAAGGACTGAGTACCCCTTTTACACAAGCATATACTGGCTGTGCTTTAATGTATTAAATATCACTGTTAGATAGTGGACAGGGATTCACTGGGCATTTACAGATGGGAAAAGTTTTTATTCAGGTGTTTGATTTCTGTTCTGTCCACGATGTTGAAACTGGCCCAGTGGTCCTATCAGCTTTAAACAGTCTATGTACCTTTTTGCAGACAAACAGCAGCCTTTGTCCAAATCCTTCTATTTGCACTCACTTCCACAGCAATCTCCTCTGTTGACAAAAGATGAGTATTTTCCCTCAAGTCACATATTTAGAAACATGCTTTTTAGCCTGCTACAGTGAGGTACACAAAAGCTATTACACTGGAGAGACAAAAAAAGACCCTTGAACGAACGAGCCATTTTAAGTGGAGTGATGGCCTAAACAATTAAGAAGAGGAGCGTTCCATGAAAGAAAAGAAAGAAAATGTCAAAGACCTTTCTGCTTATTCCACTTCTCTATGTCAAGTTGAAATTTTCTTCTCTATCTCTCCCTCTCTTTTGCTCCTTTCTTTCTCTTGGAGGGCTGCCTGTAATGGACCTAATCTTGTGCCGTTTGTCCGAGCCACAGGAGTTTTGTCAATAACAATCAGCGTTCAGAAGGAGTAATTAAGGCCGAGGCTTTTCATTAGGCCAAAGGGAGGGGGCTGTCTCTGGGGACAACCGCCGCAATTAGAAACGCAGGCACGCGTCGCTGGGTAATTTCAGTGAAGGGGAAGGAAGAAGGGATGAAAAAAGAGGAAAGAGAAAAAAAAAACCTGCGGACTTTCTTTAGATTGGAGAGGGACACTGCTGCTCTTTTGAAAGAGCGGGAGAGAGGCGGGCTAATGGCATAATAAGCAGACATGGTCCCAGACTGAACACAGGACGATTTTGGGGTAAAAAGAAAGTAAAAAAGAAAAGAGAGCACAGAGGGCAGCTGAGAGGATGAGTGGGAAAGAGAATGGGCAGACAAAGAGCACTTAAAGGAAAAAACAGGGTAAGTGATGTGAATTAGACATGATTAATTAAGTAAATAATGAGGCTGACGAGGGTTGTAAGTGTGAGCCGGCGTCCCTTTAATGAGGACAAAGCAGGAGAGGTGGCGTTTAATTTGCCTTGTCATTTTAATCAATTCCATTCAGCCTTAACGCCACTGCAAAATGGCTTTTTTACTGCCAAACATGTAATACCTTCTTCACATTCACGAGTCTTATTGAAAAATGAGTTGTCACAGCTGCACATGCTGCTTTCTGCCTCTTTATCACCAAGACAGTATTGTTAAAAGAGAGTGATCTAAAGCCTCGCATTGAATAGCAGGTGAACTTCAGGCATTTAAACTCTCCAGAAGTCATACCTGAGCATATTCAATATATCCAGTATGCTGTGTGCTTGTCCCCCCCCAAACATCACTCTGTCCGCAAGTAAAGGCATGACGCATTCTATATATCCAAGCCTAGAATAAACTTTTTATTGTTCCATATTTCATGTGCTTTATCTCTTTCCTTCATGAACTGAGCCACCACTTTTCTGTAGACCAGTGTAGTTTAATACCAAGCTGAAAAAAGGTAAAAGGAAATATAATCTCACAGTAGGTTGCAGTAGTTTTGTCTAATTACTGATGTAGGATGGTGTCTCCTAGCATGTGTTATCGCATTGAGAGAAGAATACCTTGCTGTAAAGTTCAACAGAAATTTCTTCTCATTCTTTATTTTCCCCATTCTCCCTCTTTCCTAGCTTCATTTAGCTTTCTTTTTCGGTTCACTTCATCCCAATCCTCCACCTCCCTACAGACAAAGACTCCACTGGCCTTACCATTTCAGCACAAAGGTAGACAGCAAATCCATCTCCTGTCACCTATTCATCCACTGTAAAGCCCTTTTGAACCTGCTTGTTGAGATAGTTACATCAGTCAAAGCCAAGCCCCAAATTAACGTCATCTCCTATCCCCATCCATCCACGACTACTGCCATTTTGATCCCCCCCCCCCATTGTCCCAAACACCTTTGCACACCACAAATCAAACACCATACATCTTCTACTTCTAATTTCCTACTCACTTTGTACACAAGTATAGGATGAAAACTAAACCATATCAACTGGCCTACTCTTTCTTCTCTCCAGTAATAGAGCTTGACAGTAAGCCTGTAAAAGTCAGTTTAGATTTTGATGAGAAATACCTGCCATTTTACTGTAATTTACTTACTCGCCCCGAGTCTGCCCCACACCACGCCCTGGCACAGGTCCTGAAAAGCCATAAAAGAAATTGAGACAGATAAATATTGAGAAGATAACTCATTGCTTTAAATCTTTTTTCCACTCCAGTTATTTTTATGCTTAATAAAATAACACTTAATATGAAACCAGAGCAACTGAAAATGCTGGAGATAAAAAAAATGTATATTTACCTTTTTTTTTTTTTTTTTTAGCTCAAATGACTGACTGGATACTTAACATTAAAAACTGCTTCACTGTTTCCATCATTCTTATGTAGCTATCCCTGTATCTCTAGCTATAGACAAGAGCTTGGGAACAAAACATTTATGTCTGCTATTTGGGACCCTGTAGCAAACATTAATATTGAACCCAAATCTTGAGCTCTGTTGTTTTATTGAACATGCACTGAGTAGACGCTGGGTGTACATTCATGGCCAGTGGATTTTAATGGATTAATGTATTTGAGCAGAGTTTTAGTTGGTGAGTCCATGGGTGTAACAGGTAAACTGGAACAATCTGGACATCCTGAGGGATTCACAGGACTTCCTGCTGTGCTGATAAATTGTGCCAGTCAGGCAGCCAGGATACAGGCTCCATTTACCAACAGTGAAACACAAGATGCATTCAACAATATGGAGCAAACGCAAAACAATAGAAAATGCAATTTTTCATGAAACATTTCAGTCTGGTACTGCAGAAAGAATCAGTGAAGAGTACAACATGTGAAGTTACTTTAAACTTCACATAATTCATGTAGGTAGATGAATCCAAGAAACTGTTATAGACTGCACTGTATATTTGTAGATATGTCACAAAATTTTACAGTACATTGGATTAACCCATTCTTTGAAAACTGGAAATGAAAAAACAAGTCTGGGAACAGACGTTTTGAAAGCTTGTACAAATCCACTTCAAGGAAAGAAGCACGTCAGAAATATATGTGATTATAACTGTTTTGTTTTTCACATTAACCAAAGGGAAAACAGGAAGAGGAGCAATCCGACTTCATCACACTAATTTTCACACCTTTATTTACTCCAAACCCAAAGAGATCTGTGGAATTTGCATACTGATTTGTATAACCCAGATAAGAGTTGGAATTTCTAATTATTTAATATATCTAGGGACCTTCCACTTGATCTGCGCAATAATGTTAACATAATTGCCCAAGTTGGGAATGGGAAATGGAGGGACGCAGAGGAATGGATGGTAGCGTACAGCAATACTATTCCAACTTGGAAAAACAGAGCCAAAGATGAGGGTATGAAATGTAAATGTTGTGCTATCAGCTGAATCTGTCATATTACATTTTACGTAAAAAAAATTTTTTCTGAAATCCAAGTAGCAAATTCCATACGTTTAGAGCATGATTATGAGTGAAACTTGAAGTCCATATATACATAATTGGACCTTTTTGCAGGTTTTGAATATAACATTGAGCCTTAATCACATAAAAGCTCAAGATTTTCATGATGATGCATTCATACAGCTTTTTTATAAAGATATTCAAAACAAGCCCATGTTAACCAGGTGTACTTTCGTATCATTCTTCCATTTTTAGCTGACTGTTATTCTGCATTCAGAGCTCTCCCTTGCCATTACCTATACACATCCTAATTGAAATGCTTCCCTCTAGTTAAATGTACCTACATGGACACACGTAGAATGGGATCATATATCAAGCACTCTAGCTATTGTTAGTAGTACAATACAGCAGAAACAGCTCTTTTATTGTGTACCAATGAAACCCCTATTCATTTGTATCAAGCGCTGAAGTGCTTGACTTGAATAATGTATCAGTGCAGTAGACACACACTATATGCAAATAGTGAGGGGGGTTGCTACAGTGGGAGCAGGTTCAGATTTGGTGGAACGTAATGTAAAGTGCTTAGGGTGATGCGTGCATGTCTTGTTCCTGGTGGGTGGAGGGGTTTGGAGAGCACAGAGGGAACTTGTGGAATGATCTCAGGATCATGACTGCTCAGTATTTCGAGACGTTGACTGTTGAGCAAAAATAGAGCACTCTTTTGCTACTCTGCTCCTTTCTGCTCACAAAAATATGTAAATGACATGAAAAACATTCATTATATTTGCCAATGTTAATACAGTATCTAGATTCTGTTCCACGTGAAAGTTTTAATGTCTTTTTGAAGACGAAGCACAGTTTTTGAATCTTGTCAAATCGGATTTGTCGAGTAAAGGGCGTCTGTGGTATTTTGGTGGGATTGTTCCAGTGTGTCATTTGGCCTTTCTGCTTACCTCCATGTTCTTCTGTCTGCTTTCTGCCAGCTCTTATGACCAAATCAATTTAGTGAAGAAAATAAGAGATCATTGTACAGATTTATGTATGAATTATGAATGATGTACAATATCTGACCTGATGAATATATTGATGTAATGTCTGAATAGATAGACATCCCAGTGCCATAATAAGCAATACATTTCCCAAGAACTATTGTACAATAAGCTTGTATTTATGTGTGATATTACTTTATCTCTTCTTCTGCTCAGGTAACATAGAGTACAGCTGTCCGGCCACCAATGAGTGTGAGATCACAAAGAGAAGACGCAAGTCCTGTCAAGCCTGCCGCTTCATGAAGTGTCTGAAAGTCGGCATGCTAAAGGAAGGTAATGAGCTTCTTAGACATTTCTATCTGGAAATCATGTTCAAGTTTTTTCCCTGTCTCTCTGACATTTTCCTGATTAACTCATGTGCAAGGTCTTTGAATTCAATGTTTTATTCCAGCACATCTTCATAACATATGACTAGAAGTGTATCACATGACTGGGGTTATAACATTTTGGAATTTCAAATCAGAATAATTCTTCATACTAGTGAGGCTATTTTTGTTGTTATTCTGACATTAAATGAAGCAACAACTTAAACTTTTGACAGCTTTATCAACCCTCAGGTAGCAAAGCCTTAATATCTAATTTTCACTTAATAATACAACATGCTGGCATTTTAAACAGCTGTCGTGAGAGTTATTTTGCCGACACAGTACAAGGCGCAGCTCTGATGCTGGTTTAAAAAAAGGTGGTTGGCTAATTTGCCAGTGGGCTAATGCCAGGCCAGAACAGAGTTTAAGGGCCCTGTTGGCATGGCCCAGCTGTCCGCCCCCTATGCCCCAGCCACAGAGCAGTAAATAATGCGCCTGTTGGACAGAGAGACAGAAATATGCTGAATAGGTCGATCCCTGCATCTGACTAATAGAAGTGTAACAGTATTCCGACTGGAAGGGCTTCGGCGCGGTCCCTGAACACACACTCCAGCCGCTCTCAGCTCTCCCCGGCATATTGATCCACTAAATGTTTTCCGAACATCTCAGCTCCCTTCCTGTGGATGCTTTTTTAAAGTCATGCCACTTGGGAATTCAGTGACAATTAAACATGCTGGTCATGGATTTTTTTTTTTATCTTGGACAGGTTTCTCTCTTCCTCCAGTTCAGCTCTCTGGAGGGCCTGTGTTTGCTAGTTTGTCTCTGTCTGACCAGCAACATGTATTTTAAAAAAAGTAGATTATCTTTTGAATGGAAAACAGAAGTGAATGTTAATGAAGAGATCATATGCAAGTTCAATAATATATTGTGCATATTTATGTCTTAGCTTTAATGAAATGCAAGAGGAATATTATATAATGTGGTTTACAAAACAGCCATATATGTAGGCAATATTGCATGCGTACATTGAAAACAATGTTTTAAATGTAAACGGCTCTTCCTCAAAGCAGCAGAGAACAATCTATATGAACCTAAGTGAGGTAACGAAATCTCTCAACTGCATGTTGAGATAGAGGGAGGGAGAGCGAGAGAGAGCGAGAGAGAGAGAATGAGGGAGTAATCGCATTACTAGCTGATGAAAAATTAATGGAAATATATTATCTAGAGGAATAAGAGACTAGAAAATAGGGAGAGATGGTCATAAATGAATCACCGGTGTCAGTGCAAAAAATGAAGCTTAGCTTTAACAAGAGCCAGACGAATACGCAGCAATAGTCATGTATGAGACATGACAGTAGGCGGCCGGTAGAGACAGAATGACAGGGGGACATTTCTCTCAGGAGATGCTTTAGCAGTGGATAATGCACTGAAAGAAAATCATAAAGAATTCACATAATTCCTAGACTCCGAAATTACAATTGTAGAAGTGATTGAAATTTTATTTTTCTCCTTGCACATTATATTCCTTCTTTCTCTTATATTTAACAGTGGTTATAATTTAGAATTAGTGATTCTCCATTGCATATGAAAGAAAGAGTGAACAAACTTATGATATCCGCCTATATCAGCTCTATTGTTTAGACTATTTTTGCTCCGAGGATATTTCTCAATCCAAATTTAGTCCATAAATGCACCCCAAACAGTACCCAAAATAGTTTATTGCTCACATTCCCTATATGTCTAAATGAGCTAATAGAAGCTTTTTAGGTGGATGATTTATACAGGATAGATGCTGTGCCAGATCAGTGCTGAATGGAGAACACAGCACACGTTCTCTAATTTTCTAGTCCTCTATTATTTAGAAAAGGTCATATCTCCTGTCCTTACTCATTCTGCTCGCAGATACCTACATCCTTCTTCAATGTGACTCTACTTCTGTCCTCAGCATACCCCTTATTACTTATGAACAAGTAACTTGTAGCACTTAACACAAAGCTCTTAAGCTCCATCCATGTCAGTGCCAAACCAGCCTGCATGTACCCACACTCTCACCTTCACCTATAATTTCCAAACACTATCAAAATAAGTAAATACATTTTGCAAATGAATATGAAGACGTGAAAGGCATCTTACTGTGCATTTGGTATCTCTCCTCAATGCAAGGTCATGCGTCTGTCTTCCTGCCTACGCTACGTGAGCGCGAAATCAATCAGGCATTTCAAGGAGACAAGAACAAAACAGAGACCCGTGTCCATCTCTGTGAAACTCTTCCTGTCGCTTGGTAACTGCTGAGGAGACGGCTGCCTCCAGTTGGGGCCCTACCTTTAGTAGGTTAGAAGTAAAAGAGGTTGTGCAGTGAATGGACACCATCAAGCGTAATTATAACTGTACAGCTTGTAGAAAGTGCATTATAGACCATAAACTTCCGGAGGTACTTTATTTTTCTTGCACGGTTTATAAGCCTCTCAGATTCCAGGGATTGTCATAGGCTCAGATAAATGTTAATTTATGAAATATTCTAGGTTTACATGCACTACTTGATCTTAGTAAACATGAAAAATTCTATCCCTTTTAAAATAAAAGAATAGTCATGTAATCATGTGATGTAACAATATTTAGTTGTGTTTTGGTGTGTGGTCAGACAGTGTAATGTGGTGGCTGTTCTTAGAGATATGCAACAGAAGTCGGCCTGAAACTCCTGTGAAATTGCTTCATTTCCTCCCATCTGTATAAAAGAGGAAGTAATCAATAGATCTTCTCAAATGTCAAGGACTGCAGTTTTTTTTTCCCTCTGATCAATGGAAGAGGATCAGAGCTGAGATGATAGGAAACGATACTATTGAGAGATTACACTGATGTAATCCAATGGCTACAGTCCTTTAACTCACCAGCAGCTCCATATATGTCTCTTATCCATACATGGAGTGTGATATTTAGAGTAGAAAATGCAGAACATGCTAAAAAAAAAAAAAGTAAGGCAAAAGCAAAACAAAAAAGATACATACAAAGGATAACAGATATAGCTAAGTGATACACATACAGAGGTTAAGGAAACTGAGCACTGATATGTGTAGTCTTCCCCAGCCACATGCTGACCCATGGCTGAGAAACAGGCAGGTCTGTTTGATGATCTCAAAGATACTCTGACACCATAGCAGCAACCTGAATGTCTGTGGCTAGGACTTACGTTGGCTCCCCAATACCGCAAATCTCCCAGGACACAGATACTGGATTTAACAGCTATTCTAAAAGTTAAAGAAGATGTATGCTGGAGAATCCTTAGTGTCCAGCATACTTGGCAGATCTGCAAAGAGGGCTTGTCTAAATGCAGTGGACCAGGAATGACAAACCTAAAAAGACTCAAAAGAACTGCATAAAATATAGTGAAATTAATTCTCTAACTGAGTCTCCTAAGCAGAGCACTCAGTTCATCATAAACTCAGTTCATGGTAAGAAAAGCATGGGTGGATAATTTGCAGTTTCCGGTGGTGATTGGCTTGGACTTTACACATGGCAAACTGCCAGCAGATGTAACCACTCGTCCATCACACGAGCATTGATCTGACAAGGGTCAGTAAGCACAAGAAAATATAAGCATATTGCTGGACTTAATTGACTTCAATTTTAGAGGATCTGCTTTTAACAAAAAATTGCCTGGCGAGGTCTGGATGGTCAGGTAAGAGGCTGAATCAAACCTGTTCCTGGGTGTGGGGATGGCTATGGCACTAAAGAGTAAAGCGGAGCTTTTGTACATTTGAGAGGGCTACAGATGGAAGCTACCACCATACTGAAGCCCACAGCAAAGCCTAGGGGGTGTAGTTTCGTTACTGATTTTTTTTTTTTTACATTGTTCCAAGACAGCTTTGCCTTCACCTTCTGTTCATTCATCACTTCCTTCTTGAGGCTTACCACTTATTGTGGAATAAAAACTTTTGTCAGCCTTTACAAAGAGGTGATTCTTCAGTAGACTACACAGTAATTGTCTGTTGTGTTGGATATGGTCTTCTAGCATAGCCTGGTGGATAGATTCCATATATAAAATCACAAGCTCATGTCTGCGGGAAAGTAAAAAAAAATCCCACTCCTATGACATTTTTGTTGTGTACCCTAATGTACACCTCTAGTCCCAACCTAATGTTTTGCACACCTGGCAGGTTTTCTTAATAGTGCACTTCCTATTTATATCTGTATTCTGTATTACCTGCTTGTTCTGAATAATGTATACATATTCAGTTACATCCATAATTCAGACTGAAATTGCATATCCTAATTTCCTAAATTGCCTAAACTATGTAGTCTGAATTAAATGAGCTGATCAGTTTGCAAAAGATTTCTAGTACCCTCAGCAGTTCATTTCCCCCACTGTAAATAGGTGTACAAGTCTGTCAACTGCCAGTTCCCCTGAAGTTGGCCCGTTCCACTGTCTAACAGGTGAGAGGATTACAGCAGGCGATAACACATGTTTTCCACCAGAGAGGGTTGGGAGGGAGTAGGCATGGCGGCCCACTTCATGAGGCCTTAAACGTTGTATATCATATTTACTGGAAGACAGACATATGAATGACTGCCCAACCACAACTGAAAGCAGCTCTGCATGATTCACATACTCATGCATGCCCTGGAGAGACAAAAATACAGGCACTCTTAAATTCAATAGAGAATATTTAAGGAAAGCAGGAATTCAGAGAGCAGCAAAATTGAGCTGTGTGGTGAGAGCCACTGTCCCAAATGGTGCAATTGTAGACTTGCGGTTCTTATTTGCGAATACATGCGAGGGCCGCTGAGCCACAGCTGTCAGTTTTCTGATTTTGGGATTCAAATAAGTGCACAAGAGTGTCTAAAAGTTTTCAGTGGGTACTTCAGGTCACTTGCAGCCTATGACCTCATCCACTCAGCTGGTGGTTTGTACATCATCTGTATTTGTTGGTGTGATTTTTTTCAGTTTTAAAATGACTTTTTTTATTCCAATCCTAATGGAAAATTATAACAGTTTTACTGGTCATCACAAATGCATTTGAATGAGTAACAACTGTGAATTTGTGCATTACAGTTTGTGATTTTGAAAGATTCCAGGCTGATAGGCTGCTAACGTGCAGGAAGACTGCACTGATTCTGGGTAGGATCATATTGTGTGCTCACTGTTAACCAGACTTGTTAGGTGAAAATCTGATCAGTCATCCTGGATGGAAATGTTCTCAAACATAGGAAGCACTGGCAGGAGAGCAAGTCTCCAGTTTTGTGAAAAGTCAGCCTAGTGCCACCTAACCTACTAGAGTATGGGGAACCTGCTGCGTCTTTCTTCTTTCAGGATTCAATGGTTATTCTTTCAGCCTGTCAGCCTGTCTGTTACCTCCGGTTCCTTCTCATCATCACTCATGAAAATGAATTCCACGACATTCTTGGAGGCATCAGTAGCTGCCAATCAGGGGCTGTGTGAAATAGTGCTGACGAGGGGGTTAGCGGCGGCAACCATGAAAGGCAGGGTTTGTTTGGACCTGGGACATGGCTCTGTGCGTTTCCCAGCTAAAAACAAGTCAGCCTAAGCTCCTCTTGGCACTGCCAACCATCCCAGCCATGCTGACACTTTCCCCTCTCCCAAGGGACAAGCACCCAGAACAGGTGATAGACCCAAAAATAAGGTTCCCCTCCAACCCTCACTAGCCTTCTGGTCCAGCCCACACAAAGTGAGTGGGGACAGGCTCTTTTGTAGGGGCCATGCTTGGAGAGGGATTATTATTGTTTTTGTAAGAAAGAGGAGCCTGGGGTCAGCTGGCCCTTGTCCGGCCCCAAGCACGGGGATAATCCCCATGCAAATGCCAAACGTTTTGGCCCTGAGCCCTTCTTCTCTCCACTGGCACCCTGCTTGCTTTGAAGAACTGACACCCAAGAGCCAAGCGCTATCTACTCTGCACCAGCAGCAGCGGTCAGAGCTGTACAACACACACACACACACACAAACACACACACACACACACACACACACACACACACACAGACATACATGCACGTGTTAGTTGATTAAGCTTGCAGCTGCTGTGTCTTTAGTCTCATCTGAGTGAAGCAATGCTTGAAGAACAAGAAAAGAGTGTGACATGTTCCTTTCCTCATTTGCATTTTAGCATGTCATCAATGACTTGGCTGTCTGCACACTTTTTTGCTCGTGGTAGCTACTGGGAATTGACTAAAGTCACATTATGGCATTGCTCTTGTAATCTTTAGTGTCAAGAGTGTTTCCCTTCTTACTTCCCATACTGCACTGCTCTCGAATGATGACTTTACAGATTTGTTTTACTGCATTTAGAGTGGACTTACTTGACTTTGTAGGACTGAGTCCTGAGAAAAAAGCAATTAAACTTGTTATTGAATATTAGTAATTGTATTAATCATATTAATTATAGTTACTTATGATATTCTGTGAGGTGATTATTTTTTAAATCAATAATATATCTCATTTTTTTCCCTGTTTTTAATTTGGCCAAACACCAACTCAGAATGGAGTATTGACAGTCAGGTGCCTGGTTGCCTTTACCCTCTATCACTTCTATCACTTCAAAGAAGTATCAGTGAGGTCATGATAGTCCTATGATAAGCTACTAATTTTCCATTAGAGAACTCTCTCTCTCTCTCTCTCTCTCTCTCTCTCTCTGTCTCTCTCTCTCTCTCTCTCTCTCTCTCTGTCTCTCACCCTGACCCTCTCTGAGTGTAAGAGAGACTGGCTAGTGCCAAACTTTAATTCCTGTCAGCATCTGTTAATTATGGCGGGCACTGTTCTAATTAAAACAGGCACCCATGTACCTCGGAATCTTCACACTGGCTTTGCCATGGCTGACACTAACATGTGACACAGAGATGAACATGTGATGTTTCAGAGCACTGGATTCACACTGGGCCACATGCTCAACACGACCTTCAAGGGAACAGAAAGAAACCATAGCATTTGCTCGACGTGTTACTTCAGTGCTCTGAGAGAGCACCTAAATGCCTTTCATGTAGGTTATGTATAAAAGCTTACAGTTCATGTTTAATACAGCATGCGTGCAGTCTGTTATACATTACGTGTTAGATGTCATGAATACTATAATCATCTACTTTGTAAATTGTAATTTACTCTTTGCTCTCTGCTGCGATCTTCATCTTGATGATCATCGTAGTGAAATTAAAGTTTCAGTTAGGAGAAATGAGAATTTTTTTTTACTGCGATTTAGCAACCGTCAAATGATTTCCCAGTGTTTGCTATGAAGGGAGGTACCATAGGGACCAGTGGGTAATTAGGTTAGTGGGTTGTCAGTGTCAGGAAATTGAAAGACAATCCTAATCAGATTTCTGTTTCTAGGGAATCAAATAATTTATATAAGTAGCAGAAATCAGCTCGTTCCTCTGGTAAAACAATAATGCAGTTTGTTTCAGCTGCCTTATGTTGTGTATGTGATTATTTTAAGTGAAATTGGCCCTCAAAAGGAAATTAAATGATTGATGAATATCAGGCCACGTTGTCCAAGATGCAGTTTTACAGGGACTATAAATATTCTGGAGAACAAATAGAGGTTTTTGATCTTGTAATTTTTTCCATCCACACATTTTCAAAACAAAAATCTCTAGAGGTTAACTGTACATCATTCTGCTTACTCTGCTGTCGATTTCACTTGTAGTGTAATATAGTCAAACATTTTATCTGCTGTCTCTGTCTCTGTCTCTCTCTCTCTCTCTCTCTCTCTCTCT
>JAOVVH010000002.1:19234459-19246107 GCA_028566435.1 Scorpiodoras heckelii
TATTCCACTTTCCTTATGGGAAATAGAAGAATGTCAGATATTCCTATCCTTGTAGGGACATTTGGTCCCCACAAAGATATAAAAACATGGTCACACACACAATGGTGTGTGCGTCTGTGCGTGTGTGTATGTTTGTGTGTGTGTGTGTGTGTGTGTGTGTGTCTACATCCTAGACCATTCTCCACTTATTTTGGTGTATCCAAAGCTTTGTGGCCTTCTTTATTGACCCTTGACTGTCAGTCTTCTGATGAGTCCAGCTTGGACTTTCCTGGCAAGATGACATTCCCATTGATCCTCCTCTGACTGGAGTGACAGGACTCAGGAAAATAAGCAGGTGAAATATTAAGTTATAGAGGCAGGTCCTAATCAATAAACAACCCCCATGACTGCAGTGGCCACCGAGGTTACGTCCCTCGATAGTGGACCCTGGTAATGTGTTTGACATGGATCTGGACCAAAGCTGTATGGACTGAACCCAGCCCTGATCAGCCCACATCGTAGCTTTTGCCCTGCAGCCAATTTCTTAGCTGGCATCTGCTACTCTTTTCCTCCATTCTCTGGCACTGCTGCCAGTGCCTGTGCCTGGGGTAGTGTTGGCAGAACTGGACACACTACAGAGTGCATAAATAAAACATATGACCACCATAATGAGGAAATACGGACAGGGCCAGCAGCAAGCCCTGGTGGTTGAGGCGAAGGACAGGCTTGGGCCTGCTAGTGGCCAGTCACCTGAAGCTTTGCCTTTATCCCGGAGCAGTGGGATACAGGATTTGACATTGAGCAGGGTACATAGCATGAATTTGAAATTAATTATATAAAAAAAATAGCACCTGGTCTGAACACATAGTCAAAGGTTTCTGTTATTCTAGAATTGTTAGAGGTTTGTAACAGGATTGACTTGACAAATTCCCATCCCTGAATGAATCATATTGCAATGCACATCTTATGGTTTCTTTCAATATTCAAAATCCTCTGTTTCTTGTTTATTTCTGCTTACATAGACTAGTCCAGTGTCCACCCTGTGACCAGTTCCAGTTGTATTATGCAGAAAAGCACACAGCTAGAAGTTATTAGTCATTTCCATGGCTTGTGGGCCAGGGGTCAGGACAACAGGCAGACCCTGGGTGTCGCTGACATTTCTGCCCCCGTTTAGACCCAGTAGAGTAGCTGAGTGAGCAACTGAGGTTGCTCTATGCACTTCCCCGTTAGGCCTACCCCCACCGTTTTTTCACGTCACGCTTTTGAAACGCGCACCGGCTGACTGACAGCTATCTCCTGCACCCCATCCCAACCCCCCCACCTGCCACGCCGCTGATAAAATGTTAATGTAATTAACAGATAATGACTGTTGTTTTTAGCTGTCGATACACAGACTGTGAGAGGGATAAAGGATCCGAGGAACACAAAGTCACTTTCAGATATCTGCCAGCTATTGTAGATTTCAATTATTTGCCAAACACTCCCCCTCCACCTGTCTTGATCAGCCATCCCTCCCACTAGCCCATACCTGCCTGTCTTCATCCTTTCTGGGCTGCCAGACATGCTGTGCTGCTGACAGGGCTGGAGTCTGGGGCCAAACCTGGTTATGGTACGCTCTAGTCTCAAAGCCATGGGGGTACCTTATTAACTCTTACAGTCCTGATGGTCTTTCTTAGAGAAATAGAAGTGAGTGTGTTCATAAATCATAAGGCTGAACCAGGCAGCTAGACACCCTTCTCACCTCAGACATGGACAGGGACGCCTGGCACCAACAAGACAAATGTATTTATTTTGAACAGGAAGCACCACTTAGGCCTATCAGGACATGGAGAAGAACAGTCAGTGGCATGGGTTCTTTCCTACCCCTACATTTTTAATAAGCATCATGCCCAAACAAGATTAGGTGCTTCCAGTTTACAAAATGTCAAAGAAGGCAGCACTATCACTCATAATAAATGGGCTTATGCAAACAGTAGGGTTTGTGCCATGCATAAGCATGTGTTTGCAGTGTGAAGCAGTGATGTTGTGTGCTGATATGCAATTATTCTAAAGAGTATCAAAGTTGAGGCACAGACTGTGCGTTTGTCTTCCCAGGCTTTGGCTTCCACTAAGAAAGAACTCATGAATAAAAAAGAGAAATACGAACAACTAATGATAAGTGCAAACTCAAATGCTGTCTTGGTTTTTTTTTTTTTACTACTTCAAGGTGGTTTTTGACTGTGAGATTACAACAAGCTTTTAAGATTATTACTGGATTATTAACTTCTTAACCAAATTCTTTGACACTGCTTGATAACATGCTCTCTATGTCAGATTATTTGATTATAATATGATGAAGATCCTGTAGCGAAAGATCTGTGTTTAAAGAAAATGACCACGTCCTGCTAAGGTCATTAATCTGCAGGAATGTGAAGAGAATGGGGTCGTGTAAACAGAAACATTCTTTAAAGTGAGCTTGAACTGATAAGAATATTTTTCTGTCCATTAGCATGTTTCCTTTATGCTTTGCCATTGCCTTTAATGTACTTTAAGGTCCTGTCAGTTTCGCGTAATCCTGTGTGGTCCTGTGAGGTCTTATTAGTGACTTTTAGATAAGTGTTTTAGCAGCACTCATACACTCACAATCTTATCAGATTTTGATTTTAGTAATTTAGAGCAGTTTCTGAATGACATCCTTTAAGATTAAAAGCTATAACTTTAAAAAGTGGACATTTCATGTTTGTTGGGAGAGAGATTAACAGAAAAACTAAACATTTGTTGAAAGTTTAAAAAGAGATGCACTAATGCTTATCCAGAAAATACACTGAATTAACTAATGATCAATTTCAGCAACTTTACATTACAAAAGCAGCACATAATTCATTTTTATATATATAATTTTTTATTATATATAATAATATCTAACTTTTTATTGCTCAATAATTCATGTAGTCCAATAATAATAATAATAACAACAATAATAATAATAATAATAATAATAATAATTATTATTATTATTATTATTATTATTATTATTATTATTATTATTATTATTATTATTCTGAAGCACAGTTGGCACTTTTTTAATTCCATTTATTGAGACACCATCATCTCCAGCTCATTTTCTTTTTTTTTTTACAAATTATTTGTATACATTAGCCCAGATTTCCTTGGAAGGTTTCTGTTTCTCCCAGTTTCAGAGAATACATCTGCAAGATTAAAGCAAAGTGTGTGCTTCTTTGAAATAAGACAAAAGTGTGTGTACAGTAATGATCGCAATCATGAACTTTGTCTAAAGTGTTTGTGTTGCTGCAATTAACCCAGTTTGTGCACGTGCGTTAATGACAATTATCACTTCTGTAACAGCATTACCCTGTGCATCATAATGAGAAACTACTGAATGTTTGCCCTCTTCCGCTGGGTTCCACCCTTTATTAGCAGAGTTTGTATGCAATTACTGCTAATTGAAGTGTTAATTAAATCAGGTGTAGCATGTTTGTAAACAGAAAAGGAGGCTGTATAATGTGCAGTTTGTCTGTGTGTACTTTAAGAAGCACATTGATTTATGGAGATGTCTGATAATCTAGCTTCCAATTCCCTCATGATAGCATGCAAGGGGGAAAAAAAGATACATGTACCAGAGTAAATGCTGGCATTTTCCACGGCTGCTAAAATCAAGCCTGATCCTCTCTTGGGTCTTGCCTAATTGCCATGCAGTAGAGGAAAGAAGGGCAGCTACACTTGACCTTGTCTGACAACACGGTGTTGTATATTTGCATTGCGAAGTAATAAGGGTATCAAATTATCAGCTATTTCAGTGGTCACTGACAAACCGAATTTTAAGGTGAGAGGAAGTGATGTGCAGTAGAATTCAAAATAGCAATTAACCACGAATAAAAGGAGGTGTATTATTTTGACTGGCTTTCACAAGGATTGCTTGCAAAAATACAGAGTCAGCGGAATCAGGATGACAGTTCATTTCAAATGACGGGAACTGCGCTTCATGTTGATGTAGGCTGTTTTGATGTCTAAATCTTGTGGGAGAAGCGTTCATGAACATGCATGCACTGATATGTTCGCCTACATCCATGCTTATTATCTCTAAACCCTTACACTGTCTCTGAATTTACAGTTTTTACGTTAATCTCTGAGTGCACTAGGAGAAGGCAGTAAGAATCTTGTGGTCAGGGTGTCTACTTAGTGTTTATGGATTTTCATTAGTATACTGCCCGTTTGACACTTTGATTTGCTGCATGAAATTGGGAGACAAATTAAGGCAAATACCAGTGGCTCTGTTATACTGTGAAAGGCTTTTTGCTGGAATATTTAGAGTCCACTTTCCTGGTTTTAACCATCACTGTGTCTCAACCCAGTTGAACACATACAGGAGATTTTGGAACATCGTTCTTCACAACCATCATCAGAACAATGGTTGATCTTTTACAAGAACAGTGTTCATCTCTAAAGTACAGTCCCTTAGGCTTATACAATCTGTGCCAAAATGGATTGAAGCTGTTTTGGTGACTTGTGATGGCCCAATACCTTACATTATGTTTATCTTTCCTTTAGTCACAGTCAGTGTGCATAACCCTAGCTCTGCTTAATCACATGATCAGGTCATTATGTTTACAGACAGAGTACATCCACTGCACTAAGTTACTGAATCAGTCCTTCTCACTCTTTGTGTGAATTATACAGAATAAGACTTAAAACAATATTGAAAAGTTCATAATTCAAGTTTAAATTGATTTTTCTTCTGCCCCACAAATCCAGTGTATTTTCTACAGTTAAAAGCACACTCACTTGAATCCCACACTTGACCTTTTCTCTTCTTCTTTTGGCTGATTTCACCTCCAAGTGTTTTTTTTCCCTTTGGCCTTTTCAGCTCAGTGGGTGGCCTTTTGTGTGCAGGACCAGCAAACATCAGACAACTTACTGTGCTACACTTTAAAAGGCATACCATCAGATCTATCCTATTAGCTCTAAGGAGCTGTCACATGAATGTAAGAACACATATACACTTTGGGGCAAAAGTTTTTTAATGAGGACAATGAACATTTTCTCTCTATTTTACAGTTTATCTTCAATTACAAATAACTCCAGTACAGTAAGAATAAAAGGTGGGTGTATCCTGAAACCAAACCGGGGTGAATATTATGGGTAAGAAATTCATAGATGTTCAGCGGGTACAAAATAGATCAGGAATCAGTTATGAAAGCAAAGGGTACATCTGCAGACTATTCTAATATATTTATATCACTTTTACAAACGCTAAAGCAAAAAAGCTCTTAGACTTTGATCATATAGATTTTTCTCTATTACTCTCTTTTCACAAGCTGTTGATGGAGAACCATCAATAAAATATAGAATATATAAATATAAAATAAAAAGTTTTTTGCATTAACAATTAGTCATATTCAGACTTTTGCACAATTTTACAGGAATACCTGTACACCTGCTCATTCATCATCATCACCTGGTCTTTTTCCAGTCTTCACCTCCCCAGTTTAGATGAACCTGTACCCATCGTAGCCTCAGATTTTACTCTTGGCTTATAGCAGTAGAACCTGATGTGATCTTCTGCTCTTGTAGCCCCTCTACCTCAAGGTTTGATTCTCCTCTGATCTCTCATGTCAACAAGGCATTTCCTCACACACAGCTGCTGCTGCTGCTGCTGCTGCTCACTAGATGTTTTTTGTTTATTGCACCATTCTGTGTAAACTCTAGGGACTTTTCTGTGTGAATATCCTAGAAGATTTCTAAAATATTCAAATAAGCACCAACAAGCATGCAGATATAATGTGTTCCCCATGCTGATGTTTGATTTGAACATTAACTGAAGCTCTTGACCTGTATCTGCAAGGCTTTATACATTACACTGCTGCCACATGATTGGCTGATTGGATAACTGCACGAATGATCAGGTGTAAAGGTGTTCCTATTAAAGTGGTAGATGTAATATATGAGAACACTATATGGGTTGAAAAGGCAAAATGATAGCATGTAAAATTTACCATGTAATTATTATTTTTGTTGTGACTTCTTATATGTCTGTATTTATTTAATATTAGAAATATAACGTGAATTGTTATTCTGAATGAAAATTTGGCACTGTATTTCTCAATATGCATATTTGCATAAACAGCTTAATATGAAAACAGAGAGCAGTTGCATGATGTGCCATCATGTGCTGTTTATTCATAGTAATAATTTCTGTAACATGATCAGATCTCTTTTTTCATCCATACACTGTATAATGCACTTGTATTGCAATACTAAAAAAATTCTCATGCAAAATGCAGCATACAGTATTCATAATTTCAGTGTCTCAGTATTAATTTTCATGTAGACCAGTCCTTTTTTTTTTTTTTTTTTGATGACAGGTCGGCTCGCGACCCAATTCTCATTTCCTGGGCATCTGTTCGGGTTTGGTGCTGTCACCTGGCTTGGCCCGGCTGCTCCTCTCTGCCCTGGTCTAGCTTTGTGTCTGTCACGCTCAGGCTCCTACTGAGCTAATTGAGAATGGGGAAGCTGTGGAATCTTTTCCATTAGCCACCCCTCTAATGACAGGCAGGGAGACAGCTACACATGTTCAGCTGCTCCCACTAGAGGCTTGTGGAGATAGTGGCCTGTCAAGCACAGCAGCTTGTCACGACACCGTAGCTCCGAGGAGCCCCAGTGGCCCTGAGAAGCAGCTTGCTGAACACTGTACTATAGTGCTGCCAAAAGTAAAGGAGATTATTATTTACACCTCTCAAATAACAGGAACTTGCCATGACGATAGTGAACTGTTTACTTATCTCTTGGCTCTGATACAGGACTGGTGTAGGGCTTGTGCCAGCTAATGTTAAGTGCACATTTCTCTTATTCTCCTTTCAGTCTGCAACTGAAATGTTTTCAGCTTGTTCACATGCAGTAATTTTGAATATGGAGCTTTTAGTGTGATTAATAATTGTCTTGAACATTTCTAAGCAGTTTCTTTTCTTAAACCGGTATTTTATGGCTACGCAATCGTGTTGCTTGTTGGAAACGGTACACTTCCGTCATGCCACTCGTCTGAATTACACCTAAAAGCATGTGTCACTCTGTATGCATAGGTTTGTCTATATGTGATGAATTTCACGCCAATGTACAAATGCAGACGTGTTGAACACCTGTGCTAATATCTCCTCATAGAAACCCCAATGAGCCATTACAGCCATCCACTCTCCATTCGTTTCCCCCATCTGCCACAAGTTCATCAGGAGATGCTCAGCTACCTCCTTCAGCACAGATGGAGCAGGAGAGCTTTGATTGGATTCACTAAGCAGAGAGGAAATGGAGGAGAAAAGAAGCCCACTGCGGCACAGGAGGACAGGTGAGGAGAACCGCTCCATGCTATAACCTGACTAATATTATTCTCAAAGGCCAGCAAAATGTTGAGTATAGTCACTTTTTGACGAACCAATATGTTGATTGCAGGGATGTGCTATAACTGCTCACAGAAGCATTCTGGCTCAACACAGTCATGCAAACAAAAATCTAGCCAATAAACCTGAAGCAGAGAAAGAGAGAAGCTGGAAAAGACAGGCAGAAAATTTAGCAACTGTTTGTTTTTGTCAGTTGTAGCTGCATAATTGCAAAGAGACAACCTAAAAGAAGCACTGTAGGAAGGGGGAAAAAAAGTACAGCCTCGCTGCTGCTGCCGCCTCAGGGGGAGGAAGACATATAACATTAATGGTATCCTTTAACATCTCCTTAACCCTGTTCCCCCCCGGTGTGTGTGCTCCCCCTCTCCTCCCTTGGGTCCTGTTTGTTTCGCCTGCCAGGGGGGCCGCAGGCGGCGGGCCACTGATGAGCTGCTCAGGCCACCGTGAAATGCACCATAACCTGCCAGCCAAAGGGGCCCTAGCGAGATTGCCATATTTACTTTTTAATCTGGCCGCCTTAATACACGCGATAAAAACTTTGTCATATTAGATGGTGACAGATGGGCCCTGAGATCTTATTGCTGGTCCGGGGGGCCGAGGAGGGGGAGCGCCGAGTATGAATGAGGAGGGGGGCGAGAAAACGGAGAGAGGGAGGGAGGAGTGGGTATGCTACCCCAATCACGATAATTTTTCATCACCCCAATTACATTGTTGAGCGCATCGCACTCTCTCTCTCTCGCTCTCTCTCTCACACACACACACACACACACACACAGTGCCTGCACCCTTGGTTCTGCTGGGGAGGACATAAATAAAGATAATATGAGGTGCCCTGGGTATTCCATCCACACACACTATTTCACAGGCATCACGACACACCATGCTGATGCAGCCATGGGTTTAAACAAGAGTTAAATCTTATTTAGATAAAGGAATACAACAGCACCAGTATCTACCTCTAGAGGGTTACCACAAGGAGGCAGCAGGGTAAAACCTGTATTCTTTTTCATTATGTAACCATATGTTACTATTTTAGTACTCAAAATGTTAGTACTCCATGATCTAGTATGATCAAAGATTATATGCACCAGCATTTTCTGAACATTCTGTATTATCATTTCTTGGTAACCCTACATACACTCGAGCAATCTAGATCTACTCCGAAAAGTTAAAGTTCTTGATCACTGCAATTCATCACTTGTAGGAAATGAAACATATCCCTTACAGAAGTCACACAAACATCGCATGTGGTTTTTAGACACTTTACATGTTATTTCTTAACACATACTAGATGTTTTTACCTGTAGGGTATTTGGTTTCATTTTCGGATTTGGATTTTCTCCCATGATGAATTCTTTTTCATATGATCACATATTGTTCACATGATGTTGTGTTTTCATGAGTTCAAATGTGCAGTTTTAGGGCATATGTTTTGCAGATCTGATCACGTATTACTCATATAATCTGAGAAATGCATGATCATGTGAAAAATGTATGTATTTTTACGTAAGGGGTGGTTGGTATAAAGTCGTATAAAAGCGTAATGTCTTATGAAGCACAACTTCATAATAGACTGACCAAAGTCTAACAATGTTTCACTCATTTGTTACAGTTTTGTACAAGTTTTTAATAACATCAGGTATGCTATTTCAATTTACAATTGTAATGGTGCTAATTGTGCTAGCACTGTTCCGGGTATTTTATAATAATAATAATAATAATAATAATAATAATAATAATAATAATAATAATAATAATATAGTGCCTTTCTCGCTGTTCATTTACAAGTCCTTAAATGCAATAAATTAGGCTACAAACAAAAACGTTTAGATTTTATCTGATTTATTTGCAATTCTGTATCTTTTGCCTTGTCAGTAGCTCTAGGAGTGGTTACAATGATTATGAATGATATTGAAGCTTTTGTGTCCAAAAGGTAAAAGTTAAATTTTTATTTACATTTTGTTTTTCTCATACTGATCCCCCAAAATCCATTGCCACTTACACTGAAATCTGGAGAAAAAAAAATAGCACTGCCATAATCATGATATTCCTCCTGGAACATGACGTTTTTCCTCACAGGGATATACAGCTGGCATCATAATTATGGAACGTTTATGTTTATTAATTTTTTTCCGTCTCAATCCGCTCCACCTCTTTCTCATGCTCCCTCTCTCACTCACCCAGAAGCCCAACACCCCCCCCCACCCCACCCCCCCAACCGCCTTGAGTGCCTCAAGTTTACCAACTTTGTTTTCCTCTCTCTAATTGTTGTCTAAATGTAATGAGTGGGTTTGTTTGTGACATGAATGTGGGTGGTAATCAGGAGAGCTGTTAACAGCTGTTGAGGCTGTGGCACAGTGAAGCATTAGGAGGCTGCTGCTCTCTCCTGAGTGCCGCACTGTCGAACGCTGCTAATGAAAAGAATGTAGTCACAGATCTCATTTTTCAGGCAATTCTTGTGTAAACTGGAGATTTTCCAGTCTCTGCACTGTGGAAGTGAGGGGGGAGTCTCATTAATCAGGCGGGCCAACTGCTTAGGGTGTGATGGAGCATCGGTGCAGCATCTCCAAGTAAACACACACACATGCACACACACACATGCACACACACACACACACACACACATGTCTCTCAGGTACATGCAAAAACAATGCAGGCCATCATTATAACCACAGGTCACAAAATTTGAGTAACAAAATAGGACATTTTTAGATCACTGTGATTATCATTTGTTTTAATGGAGACTGAAATTAAATTGGACCTGGGATTCAGAAAGGCACTGTAAGAAATTAAGAAAGTATCTTAAGAAATAGCTTACCCCTAGATCCCACCTCATTCTTCATCATCATTTCCTCTTCCAGATTCCCCTCCCCATTCAACACACATACACACACACACACACACACACACACAAAACACCCCCAGGCATGCTAGTCAGCCAGTGAAGCTGTGCGAGCCATTGAAATGGGTCATTTTTTAATTAAATACAATATTAATTACTGCGAGCATCATTAACGATATGTGAGATTTGACTAATTAGTGTAATAGTTTTGGAGTCACGCTCATTAAATATGAAAATTACGGTGGTCGGAAGAATCAGTTCCATGATCAATCTTGTATGGACAGAGGGGAAATGATTTAGAGAATAGCTTTTATTGTACAATTATCTCCATTACAAACCTGCCAGACATGAAGAAAGAGAGAAAGCCAGGCTTTGGGGAGGAGTTCATGAGCTGCTGAAGGGAAACAGCTCAGGAGCCATGGCTTCGCTCTGCCGTCTTCTGCCTTTCAGTCACAATCGTGCACGTTTAACCAGACGAGACAGTCGCCACAGCAGCTGAGCCTCTCCGGAGCGGAGTGTGCGTGCTGGGTGATGGAGGCAGTCCAGACAGTTGTTCGACTGCAGACTTGTTGATTGGTTGAAATGACATGGTAGGCAGTGTGTGTGTGGCTCCATCAGGGCCTTTTTGCTTCTATGTGTAATATGACAGCACACTCTTCTGATCAGCCAAGGAACAGGTGGCTTTGAAAGAGAGCGACGAGGCCGCTGGATACTTGACCCGGTTACTTATGGCAAGAAGAGTTCTGAAATTACATATTGTGTGTTATATTTATCTTGCATGTTTTTAAAGGTTACACAGACATGATAGAAGAATGTGTAGCATACACCGCTCTGCTGATGAGTTCTTCATTCTGATTGGTCAGATAATGTTCTTCAGATTCTTTATCAGCAGCCGTGCTGACTGTAGCTCCAGCTGCAAGGCGAATCAGTTTTGCAGATTTATATTAATGAGCACGTTCTAATATTGGTATTGCGTGGTGTTGTATGGTGAACAGTTCACATAAATGGATTTAAAATCCATCCGTGTGTAATTGCTGATGTGGTTTCTGTGTGAAGACGTTTATTTAGCACCTTTTGGAAGGAGTCTCCAGTGTAAGAGATTCGTAACAGTCAGAGGTACGGCTCGAACTTTTCGTTTTCAGACATGAGAAAGTCTTCAGGATGGACGGCTTTGCAGTGTCTCTTAGATTGAACACAGAAAAAAGGCTCGTTGGTAGGGGAAGAACTGTTTAGAGTTGCTATAGCGTGATAATGTAACTATAAACAGATTAAAAGTATGATGTCTTTCTAAATTTAATTAACGGTTTAATTATTAGCAAATTGCTTATGGGGCGGCAAGGTGGTGTATTGGTTAGCACTGTCGTCTCACAGCAAGAAGATCCGGGTTCGATTCCCGGTCCGGGCCGTTCTGTGTGGAGTTTGCATGTTCTCCCCGTGCT
>JAOVVH010000002.1:19377347-19403349 GCA_028566435.1 Scorpiodoras heckelii
TGTAATTGTAGAAGTACAAAGTGCAGCTATATGGTAAGTGGAACTGAGAAAATGGACAATGAGTGTAGAGAAAAGGACATGGTCATAATGTTATGGCTGATCAGTGTATAGTAGCATAATGTTCACAGGTGTCAAAAAAAAAACCCAGGTGTTTTTACATATCAAAGAATATACGACATAACACAAAACTAAATATGCTATAACCAAAAGAGTTTAAACTTGGGCAGGGTTATTTAGACTAGCAAGAACAGCATAGGCATGATTTCTTCTTAAAATTAACTTTGGAAACTGTTCATCTGTCACTTTGTAAATGAATCTGAAATCTAGTGTTTTCCAAATGTCTGACACATAATAGTGGGGTTAAAAAGCATTACAGAGTACAGGTGTAGAAGAGTAAAGACAAACAGGAGTAAGTGTTTTTGAAAGTATGGTCATATTGTCCTAGGATAAGCATAAGTTGATTATTATGATTACAGAAGCAGTTCTTAGAAGGTACAAGTATTTTTCAGTATGCTAACTTTGTGTCTTTCCTCCTAGCTCTTCTATAAGAATGGCCAGCCATTTCCAGCTCACAGGCCTGTGGGTTTGAGGGTGAACATCACTCACATAGAGCTGGCTCTGGACATTCCCGTCACCCAGGAGGTCCTTCAGGAGCCTGAGTCCAACGTAGTGAAAGTGACCTTCACTGTGCGCAAGGCAGGCCGCTATGAGGTGGCCGTTAAACTGGGGGGGCTCAATGTGGCATACAGCCCCTATTATAAGATATTTCAACCAGGTAACGAGCGCTCGGAGTGGATGCGAGTGCAGCATGCTGTCCTGATCACTTCTGTTATCTGGTTTTGCTTTGATAACGTTTTCCCTCCAAGTTTCCCTGTGTTCATTTTTTTAATTTAGTCAAGTGTTTATGGACAGCTGTGTTTATGGACACGGTGTACTACAGTGCTAAAGCCTGTTGTAAATTCAGCTCTATTTGGAATATATTGGTATTGTTTGAAAACATTGTTGCTCTCTGTCGTTTTGATTGATGTGCTTGTATTGCTTGTACATGATACCAGTTTTGTGCTTGTTTCTTTCTGTCTGTCATCGATCGCTTGTTTCCTGAATATAACGTCAGGTTGCGTGTTTGTTCCAGGGACGGTGGTACCATCCAAAACAAAGATCGCGTACCACTTTTCAACTCTGGTGCTGACGTACGGTCAACAGCACACACTGCAGATCGAGCCTCGAGACGAGTACGGCAACCCTACCAGTAACTCCGTCTCTCTCGTGGATGAGGTCAACTACAGTGTGCATATACACACGGTAAGGGCTCCTACAGGATGAAATAACAATATCTGATGGTTAAAGCATGATTAGAAAATGCTTTGTATTGTAAATCAGTGATATTTGCCTCAGTGATAAAAAAAAAAAACGTCAACAGAAAAGGCACGGAAACATGCGCACACTTTTTATTCTCATCAAGAAATACTAATTCTGTTCTAAAGCTATGAATAAAACTGGCCTGAGCCTACAAACCCCCTCCTCTTGGGAGACAGGTAACTGGTGTTACCGGGATTGGCATACTGGAGCTTTATAGGCATGACTTTAATATTATAAGAAACAATGAATTAAGTATCCGTTTTTTTTTTTAAAAAAAAACATCTTAATATACTTGTTTTGTCTCCATAAGTTGGGGACTGTGGAGGAGGACAGTTCTGAAGACTACTACAGCACGAATGTCTGTTGTAATAAACCGCAGTGTCAGGTTCTGCTGCGGCTCACCCTGAAGAAAAAGGGCTGCTTCAGGGCACGCATCACTTACAGGGACCAACCTCTCAGTAATGGCGAGTTTGACATCATTGTGCTCAGTGGTGAGTCTCTTTGTGTCTTCCATTTACTTCTGACAAATGACCGTATCTACGTGTGCTTTCACACCACCGTTGGTTGGTGCAGGCAAATTTCTTTAGTTCAGTTTGTTTTGACAGATTTGTACACCCTACCTTCACAAAACCCTCGGCTCCTCCTGAAATCTGGGCTCTCGACTTTGTCCGAGTGAACCATAGGTCTATAGGAGAGCTGTGGCAGATTCTCCAAGACGCTTAAACTTAAAAGCTAATTTCCTTAAAAAGCTGCACACATTGTACCTGGGAACACTGTTTAAGAAAAAAGCACACCAAATATTGACTTCCTTTAGTTTATTACTGTTTACTGCACTTTATAGAGTTTTCTTTTATGTAGAAATATCTGCATTATTTTTAAAGGCATCTTTGCTTTACAACAATTCTTTGCATGTGCCTAAGATTGTACTGTGCAGTAATTAGCCGGTAAGTTTTACTGAGCGTCTCGGAGAATCTGCCACAGCTCTTTTGGAGACTTTGGCTGTCACACTTGCTTCTTTTTTTTGCATGTAAAACTCAGCAGCCTTCATTATGGTTTTTGTCTGAAAAGTGGTCTGTCATGTAATGTGTTGCTTTCGTTACTGACATACAAGCATTTCTGTGTAACATTTCTTTTTTGTTGGAAAAGTAACGTTTGGAAATATAAAATCTTTTTCTGCTGACTCGATAATACAGAACTAAAAAAAAAAAACCAACCCATAACAGACGTTGTACCTAAAAACAATAGGGTTCCTAAGACTTTTGCACAGAACTGTGTATAATGCACAATATTTGTGCTGTAGGCTTTATTTAGCAGAATAAAGGACACTGAACAAACTACATTTATATATGTCTAGTGCACCTGTATATCAGTGCATATCTATTTTTCCCCTTTAAATGAACAATACAAAATCACTTTATAATTGTGAGTAGTCATGGTCATGAATGTTTTTGACCTTAAATGATGGGCATTTTATCTCTAACAAAAATTGTGCACTTGTGTGGCCATGCAGAGGAAAGTGATACTTAATGAGAGAAGTTTTCATTAAAGCACACAGTGTGTGTGTCAAATTCAGTCAGACGTGCGCAAACAATTTAATGCACAGAAAAACTGAACCAAATGAAAGATAAAATGTAAAAATAATTGTTATGGACTTTAGCAAACAAACCAAACCAACTATATTTGATCTGGGCCTATGCTAGTGCACGTAATCTTGCTTAAAATGGTGTGTATGTGTGTATGTTCACGGTTGTTTGCAGGTGATTGTTTGTGCCCAATTTGATGGGCTAAAAAGCCACTTTGCAAAGATGGAAGAAAATGAATCAGATATACTCTGATGTTCGTTGAATTCCGATGTTACTTGAGGCAGTTTTACACACCTATCACGGAAAACGATTTTTGCCAGCCGAAGTTGGTCACGTTCACATGGAGTCTTTTTACGGCCACGCTGCTGTTATAAGTTCGAAGTTTTGCCGGAATTCATGTAGTCACCGTACACCCTTGAAATGCTTATACATGAAAATCCAAACTTTGCTTCTACCTCCGAAATGCTATGACCCATCTCACGATCTCCAACTATTAAACCAAGTTGAAAATCGCAAAATCGTGATAACTTGGCGTTCTCACGGCGGAAACAAGTCTAGAAGCTTCCATTTTACAACACACAGGTTTGTGTCACAGTATGCTACCCATCCTTCATTCTGCATGGCAAAAAAAAGCTGTCATAATGAAACCTCTAAATTGCAGTTTGTCTCAAACATTTTCTTTTGAACATTTTGCACTTTTGACACCTTTTCATTAAGTAAGTAATTTCTAAAGAATTATTAAGTGTGTTACAGCAGTAAGGAAATTAAAAGCATACGAGTTATTTTATAATATGAGTTACTTATTGATAGGCTGATATTTATACCAAAATAAGTTGCATTTCATGATTTACTGGGAGATTCTTGTTCATCCTCTCACACCAACATAAACACCCCCCCCCCTCTTTTTTTTATCATCACCTCAGAGAACGAGAAGAACTGTGTGGAGAAGAACGTGTCCACTCCGGGAGTCAGTATCTATTTTGAGGCGTACCTCTATGGTACAGGGAACTATAGCAGCTCTACCTGGCAGTTCCCAGCATCCTCTCTGCTCACCCCACCACGACGGCCATCCATGGGTGACGATGAGGAAGAGCACGACTCTCCAGTGGAGGGCCAACCGGAGAAGGTCAAGAAACCAAAAAAGGTCTACTGCTACATATCCCCAAAGGTAAGTGATTTAATATTGAGGTTAGCAATGTCCGTCAAGACATTTTCTTTTAATTTATTCTCACATGTGTTTTATTTGTGTTATGTTGCAGCAACTCTCTGTGAAAGAGTTTTACCTGAAGATTATTCCATGGCGCCTTTTTACTTTTCGTGTGTGCCCAGGAACGAAGGTAACGTCTGAGTTATTCAAACAACATTTCCACTTAAAAAAAAAGATTTTTAGAGAAAGGGGCTTTCAGTTATATTCTTTCCTGTTAGTTCACCTACCATGGGCCTGACCCAATCCATAAGTACCTGACGCTGGTGGTGGATGATGGGATTCAGCCTCCTGTAGAACTGAGCTGCAAGGACAGGAACATTATGGCAGCAACATTTATTCGCTTCCTGCACAAGAACATTGGTGAGTTTGAAAAAAATACTAGTGCGTCTCAGAAAATGTGAATATCGTGAGTTTATTTTTGTTCAATTTACTTCAAAAAGGTAAACTGTCATATTTTATATTCATTACATGTAAAGTGACATACAAGTATTTCAATTTGATCATTATAGCTTATAGCTGATGAAATCCAGTATCTCAAATTATTAGAACATGTCATAAGATGAAACATAAAATGATGTGTAATACAGAAATGTCCAACTTCTGATAAGTATGATCATTTATTTGATACACTCAATGCTTGGTTGGGGCTCCTTTAATATGAGTTACTGCATCAGTGCAGCATGGCATGGAGGCCATCAGCTTGTGGCACTGCTGAGATGTTCCTGAAGCCCAGGTTGCTTTGATAGTGGCCTTCAGCTTGTCTGTTTTGCTGGGTAAGATGTTTCTCATCTTCCTCTTGACCATACCCTGTAGATTCTCTATGGGGTTCAGGTCCAGGTAGTTGGCTGGCCAATCAAGCACAGTATAATATCATTGTCACCAAACCATTTGGTAGTAGTTTTGGCACTGTGTGCAGGTCCAAGTCCTGCTGGAGAAGGAAATCAGCATTTCCATAAAGCTTGTCAGCAGACAGAAGCAAGAAGTGCTCTGAAATCTCCTGGTAGATGGCTGCATTGACATTGGACTTGATAAAATACAGTAGACCAACACCAGGAGATGACGTGGCAACCCAAACCATCATAGACTGCAGAAACTTCACACCTAACTTCAGACACCTTGGGTTCTGTGCCTCTCCACTCTTCCTCTAGACTCCAGGACCTTGATTTCCAAATAAATGCAAAATTTACTTTGAAAAGAGGACTTTGGACTACTGGGCAACTGTGCAGTTCATTTTCTCCTTAGCCCATGTAAGATGCTTCTGACGCAGCCTCTGGTACAGGAATGGCTTGATATTAGGGATGTGGCTGTTGTATACCCTTTCCGGTAGACATCTGTCTTGATGCACTGACACCAGCCTCAATCTATTACTTGTGAAGCTCTCCCAAGTTCTTGAATCGAGTTTTCTCAATTGTCTCAAGGCTGCAGTACTCCTTGTTGCTCGTACACATTTTCCTACCATATTTTCCCCTTCCAGTCAACCTTCTGTTAATACGCTTTGATACAGCACACTGCAAACAGCCAGCAATGACCTGTGGCTTACCCTCCTTTTGTGTCCTTTGAGGTTTGATTGGGTGGTTTGAACTCCTCTACAAGAATCTGTTTGACACCAATAATCAGCTCTTCACACGTTTCAGTGACAATAATCAGGATCTGGTAAGCATCAGGTCTTGGAACCTCAAATTGTTCCTGGGTATTTTCATTCTGGACAACGGTCAAGTCAGCGGTCTACCCCGTGATTGTGGTTGCGTGTGCTTAACTAGACTGAGAGATACATGGTATTTATACTGTCTGAACAGTAATTTACTCAAACTCGCAATGAAATATTTGTTTTTTTAAAGCTCTGGACTGGGGAGGGCCGAGGCACAAGTGGTTTGAACTCATCTCTAAGAATCTGTTTGACCCCAATAACCAGCTCTTCACACGTTTCAGTGACAATAATCAGGGTCTGGTAAGCATCGGGTCTTCAAACCTCACTGTTTTCTTGGTTGCTTTCGTTCTGGACAACTGTTAAGTCAGCAGTCTTCCCCATGGTTGTGGTTGTATGTGCTGAACTAGACTGAGAGATACACTGTATTTATACTGTTTGAATATTAATTTACTCCAACTCGAAAAGAAATATTCTAATAATTTGAGATACTTAATTTCTGATCTTCCTAAGCCATAATGATCACTTTACATGTAATGAATATACAATACATCACAGTTTACTTTTTTTATTAATTCATGAACAAAAATGAACTTTTTCACCAAGCACTAGTCTATGCAGCTGAACCTGCTTAAGCGTGTCGATAAGTTCTTTTTTTCTGTTTCTTTTCTCTGGATGTCAGGAGGCTCAGAAACGTTTCAGGACAAGGTGAGCTTTTTCCAGCGAGAGCTCAGGCATATTCATTCCAAGAGGCCTCGAATTAAAACCTGCCTAAAGATCAGCCGCCACTCCATTCTCGATTCTGTGAGTAGCCTGACCTTCTGGAGCTCTTGAGTGCTTGAAGTATTCCTTTGAATGTTCCTGACATCATGATTCATGTGTCTTTTTTGTTCTGCAGTCTCTAAAGGCCACCAGAAACTTCTCAGTATCAGACTGGACGAAGAACTTTGAGGTGGTGTTTCAGGATGAAGAAGGTCTGTTCTTACAGTAAACATTATGCTGTTTCTCAAATGTTATATTACTTATAGTTTGTATGTGTAGATTGCGACTATAGGAAATGACTTGGTGTGGTTGTTATTTTTTTTTTATTATTATTTTTTTTTTTAAAGCTCTGGACTGGGGAGGGCCGAGGCGCGAGTGGTTTGAACTCATCTGTAAGAATCTCTTTGACACCAGTTACCAGCTCTTCACACGTTTCAGTGACAATAACCAGGGTCTGGTAAGCATCAGGTCTTATAACCTCAATTTTTTCCCGGTTGAATGTTTTCATTTTTAGGGTATAATGTAAGGGTGATGTAATGCATACAAGTTCATAAGATAAATTATCTAGCCCACTGGGCAAGGGGAAGTTTTAGTGTGCTGCTCAGTCAGTTGCCCAGAAACCTCATTAACTAGGATAAAAAATGGTAGCTAATGTAATGGAATAATGAATCCATCAAGGCAGTATTCTTTCTTAATGGTCTTCATGTGTAAATATTAAGCTGTGTTTTGCCTTCAATGAATTAGTCTGCAGAAATAACCCTAGGATATGACTATAAGCCATATCCTCAACAAATTGGGCTGTAGGTAAAGATTCACTTTTTCATCATCTCTGGCCAAAACCAAAATGAAAATAAGTTTTAGCCAGGTTTTAAGTGCAGAACAATGACAATCAAATATAGACCATATGTTAAATGAGCAATAGTGCTTCTCCAAGCACAGGTATAGCCTACAGATATGGTATAAGCACGTGACCTATGAATGATCTACAAGAAGCTCTACAACAAGCAAAGGAAAGCAAAGCAATCCGTTTTTGTTAAATTGAGGTGTATGTAGTAGGCATGGAGTTTTTAGTATGACATTCATGACACCAATATTACACCATCATGAAGAAACACTCAGCAGTCTGTGTGATTTATACAGAGATTGCTTACACCAGGTAAACCTTGCATAATCATTATAGATATCCGGTAACATTCCTTAACAGACATACGTGGGTAAATCTTATCCCCTGAGAATAATACACAAGGGAAACCAACTAGTATATGATTATCATCTTCTAACAATTTTTCTAATGTAGCACATCATGTTTACACTGTCACCAAAGTCAGCAAGTTGTTGGCCAGCGACAGTAGATGGGTCAATGTGTAATGTGAGTTATGACCAAAGATCACTAGAAGTGTGTGTGTGTGTGTGTGTGAATGTGTGTTTGGCAGGTCCACCCTAATGCCGATCGTCCTGCTCACCTGAGGTTGAAGATGTACGAGTTTGCAGGGCGCGTGGTGGGGAAGTGTCTGTACGAGTCGGCTTTAGGAGGAGCCTACAAGCAACTGGTGCGAGCCAGGTTCACTCGCTCATTCCTGGCCCAGATCATCGGCCTGCGCATGAACTACAAGGTGCTGCAGAGCTCTTCTTTCACTGTACACATATAAGTTTCAAATAATACTATGTACTAAATAATACTGCGTAATACTACACAATGCTAAATCAAAACCCATATAATTTCTTTAGAAACAGCTAATTCACAGGAATAGTGTGGCAGATGCTCCACCAAATGCTTCTCAATATCTAAGATTGCTGAAAAAACATATAGTTGGTGATTATATCATATATAATCATTTATATATCATTTTTGGAAGGAGACTCCAGTGTCAGGACTTTGTAACAGTTGTAACAGAAAAGGATGCAAAGTGAAAAAGCTTTTTGTGGTTTCTCAGTCTGTCACTACAAAGACAGAATGACTGTGTATAACTGCTGTAATAAATATCAGGAACTAACTTGTCCTGCAGACATTCCACATCATTAACTATTGGCACACTGCTATGGTGTAAGAGGAATAAAACACTTTAGGAACTTGCTGTTACAGACAAATAGTCAACACACCCTGTTGTTGATTATTTTCCTATTAAAGCTATTAACAGGTGTCTATATCCAACTGGTAATGGCAACAATTTCACAAGTGCCTGCATAGGATCTTCCCCTAGATCACTCCTTCATTCATTTTCTAGTTTACACACAGCCACCGTTCATGTCGTGGTGTTTGTGATTCATAGTAAAGTGGATAGTCCTGAATAAACTCGTGTATTGTTTCCGAGAGAAGTGAAGCATGTTTGGTTTATTTTATGTTTTTGACTGTTTTTAATTACCGTTTGCTGTGGCAGTACTTTGAGACGGACGATCCGGAGTTCTACAAAACAAAAGTCTGCTTTATCTTAAAAAATGACGTGAGCGAAATGGACCTCGTGTTTGCTGAGGAAAAGTACAGCAAGTCAGGACAGCTGGAAAAGGTGATAGACACTCAACCAAGTCACTGCGTTGTGACAGCATTTTAGCTTTAAAAAAACAACAACAGACAAATGTTTTTACTTCAAAATCATTTGATTATCCTAAAGTGTGATGTTGTATTTGTATGGATGGGAAACAGAATTAGTTTATTGTAAAGTACTCTTTAAAGGGTCATTGTGGGGTTGTGTATATTATGGAGGTGTGTGTGTGTTGCTCTGTTTGTTTTCCGACCTACGATGTTTTCTGCCTTTCCAGGTGGTGGAGCTGATATCAGGCGGTGCACAAATTGCTGTCAGTAATGAGAATAAGATGCATTACCTGAATCTGCTGGCTCAGTATAGACTGGCCAGTCAGGTGAGGGATGAAGTAGAGCACTTTCTCAAAGGTACGAGCTCCTCAAACTGGAACTTGGTTACACGGATGTGTTCGCATCTAACCAAGGTTTTTTTTTTTGTCGTTCTTAGGATTGAATGAACTTGTTCCTGAGAACCTTTTGGCCATATTTGATGAAAATGAGCTGGAGGTAAGCCTGGGAAGAATTCTGTTCATGCAATGAAAGAGTAAAAAGTTTATTATGCTTGGTTTTAGTGTTGTAGTACGCAAGTCTGGTCTTTTTCACTTACACGGGGTCATCTCAGAATGGAAAGCGATTCTACTCGATCTTGAATCGGTCTCGGATTCGAGTGACATCGGTTGAGCTTGTAATTTTCGAGCGAGACCTCAAGACCCTTTTTTCCCCACACAGCAGCCTTTTCCCATTTGGATGTGTTTTTCGGTTTTTGCAGCATTTACGCTGTCACTCAGGAAGTAAAGCTTTCTGCCACTCTGTGGGTATAACTACAGTGACGTTATGTGCAGATCCTCTATACGCACACAATGACATCAATTAGTGGATTTTCTCGGGTAGGCAGGGGCTACTATTTTTTCCTTTATTCAGGGGGACCTCTGATCTGGTGAGAGATTAGATCTTAATCTGTATCACTGTGTCAGAGCTGTATAATGCCATTAAATGTCACACATTGTGAATATGAAATCCTAGTATATGGTGATTATTAACACACTAATGTGAGCTGTCAAAGGATCTCAATTTCTATTTCGAAAGCTTTTACAATGTATACAGTTTTGGGATACTTTTTGGGTTTTTTTTACCTTTTGACCTCATAAAATGTTCAGGTTGATCCTAGCTGAGCACCTTTCAACCTTCAGGTACGTTTTTACCAAATCCAAGAGTCTATATAAAGAGGGTATAAATTTGGGATACATTTTGTTTCAACTCACTGTAGGGAGCTGGAGATGTAAGTATGCCAGCCTGGTCCTACAGCCACCAAGCTCCAGTCTCCTCTAGAGTAATTTCTGGAAAGCAGACTTTTTTCTTTTAGTTCTTGGTCTCGCCTCTTCCAAAGACTCAGTCTTGACTCATATTTCGCTGCCCCAAAATCCCAAAATCTTGACTCAGACTTGACCCCTTAAGGTCTTGGTCTTGACTCAGACTTGATATAGCTGGTCTTGTCCCCATCTCTACTTTGTATACATGCATTAAAGCTACATTTGGGGTCTTAATCTTTTTGCAGCCCAGGACCCCTAAAACTATAATATACATACATTCCAGACCACCTGAGTACAGATTTGCTTCATTAATATTATTTAAATGCCTGCAGTAGTATTTTTTTATTTATTTATTCAAGCCATAGAGCTTTCTGGTTCTGAACTTCCCACCAACAGAACACAGGCCCAAGTATACTTTATTTTTAAGTTATTGAGTTTTGGATTAAACCAGTTCAGTTCAAGTTACCAGTGTAATTATAAGAACTCAGTAGTAAATGTAATAACTTTGATTTGATATTATTGTACAGTAGGTTGTGATTTTCACCAGTGTAACGTGTAAAAAAAAAAAAAATCACTGTTTTACAGGAAAGCTGATTGTTAGCTTATGTTTTTGTTTAGATTGTGCATGATGTATCTGTATGAATAATGTAATGACAGAATTATTCTTTGTCAGTAATCTTTTACTGACGTGCAGCAACTTATGCCTGCCATCAAACCTCCAGTTTTTACTGTTATTTATGCAAGTGGTTTGTTGTGTGTTTTGTTTTCACAGTTGCTGATGTGCGGTACTGGGGACATCAATGTGCAGGATTTCAAAGCCCATGCTGTTATCATTGGAGGCTCATGGCACTTCAGAGAGAAGGTGCGTTGCTAAACACGTATTTCGGCTTCCACATATGCGGCGTTCAGTCCGTTTGACTCGGACCCTGGCGTGCTTTCCCCCGTGGTGCGTTCACATCGGAGCGCAGAACAAAACAACCTGCGAGTGGTGGTCTCTGAGTGCTTCCAAACAAACCCTGTGTGGTTTGTCTGCCTTGATTCAGTACATCAAACCTGCTGTGGATTTTGGGTTGTGGGAAACATTTTTGATATGCAAGCTGCTAAAGCTGTATGCAGAATGGTCAAACGAGTACCCCGAGGACAGAACACAGAAAGACTACATGTCTTTAGTGAAAACAGTTGACAAAACCTGGTTAATTCATCACCAGAGAAAATACTACATTTTCTGTCACACTTCAACTTGTATAACTCGATTAAAATGATGTACACTTAAGATACAATCTATGTACCGGCGTAAAATAGCCTAAATGTGCTGAAACGGCGTAAAACCCAAACAAACACACAATAATCAAGGAAAGAACTAGAGAACAGTAGACATTTCCCTTTTATATAAGGTGTGTGTGTGTGTGTGTGTGTCTGTAGGTGATGAAGTGGTTCTGGGCCGTGGTGTCCTCCTTCACTCAGGAAGAGCTGGCACGTCTCCTCCAGTTCACCACCGGCTCCTCTCAGCTTCCTCCCGGTGGCTTTAACACACTCTGCCCCTCCTTCCAGATCATAGCAGCACCAACACACAGCACGCTGCCAACTGCACACACCTGGTGAGTAAGCGCGCACACACACACACACACACACACACTCGTACACGTTACAAATAATGAGAATGGCGACTTAAATGCAAGTCTGTGACTCAAATATTGACACATACTCATACACAGGGGCATTATCTGAGTCTGGTTAGCATCTTCATTTTAGCTTTATGAAGTATTAAAATACAAGGTGACACTGTTGTGCTAGCATTAGAGTTCTTTAACAGTTTTTGTGCTGCACCTCACTGTATTATGCTCAGTTGTCACTCTTTGTCCAACATCCATTTAAGGAAATTATAGGCCTAGTAATAGCCTAGTACTAGTTCTTCCCAGCAGCTAGATCATGTCCACAGTTTGTGTGCTTAGTGCAGCAGGTGGTGTATTTTGTAAAGATTAGCACACATCACAGGGTCACTCTGTAGAATACATGAACCAGTTTTCTTTCCTTCATTGTGATCTCATTATTAAAAACTGCAAATGGGATCTCATTTTTCTTGATACTTCTCTAGTTTTAACCAGCTGTGCCTCCCTACCTACGACTCCTACGAGGAGCTGCACAAACTGCTAAAACTGGCCATCAGTGAGGGCAGCGAGGGCTTCGGGATGCTCTGACCAGGCACACCGGCTCTGGGATTCCTTTTGCCGTGTCTTCTCTCTATCGAGCGAGCTGCTGTATGTGAGCCAATGTACCTTTTTATCCTCCAATAACAGACCTCTTAGCTGAAGCCTACATGGATGTCCAGCTTTTTCTCTTTCAAGCAGGACCTTCACATGATCCTGAGTTGCCTTTGGCTTATTCCACTGGATGCTGGAGCTATGTAAATATCTAAATCTGTTTTTTTTTTGTACTGTTAACAAAAAAGGAAAAAATGATTGAAGGAAGAACTCTGTTGCATTTTATTCTCGAGGACACATTTGTTGCGTTTTCGGTGAGTTTGCCCAGTTATCTGTAAAGCTACTATCACATTTGGCATTAACAAAGCTGGGAACATTCACATGATGTATAGCAGCCTGAAGGATGTGTGGATGTCCTACACACTCACTGCACTTTGGCCTTAACCGATCAGGGAAGGGGTGTGTGTTCGTTGTAAATGTTTTCATGTGCTATAAATTTTTAAAATTGAGATTCTTCTTGATTCTCAGTTGGCACTTGTTTTTGTTCTGTACTTATTTCACATGTGTACCATGTAGCCTAATGTAACACTGGGTGTGTGAGCGAATCAAAGAATCTGCATTGCAAAATATAAGGAGGAAGAGGAACAGGAGCAGTGGGTTAAAAGAGGTAATGGCTAATTACAAATCTCTGGGCAACATCTATGCATTTTATTAGCGAGCCTAATTTACAAAGCAGTGTCAGAGTTGCGCAAGGTTCTTGTTAGGCATGTTTGTCATGACATAAACATCATCAGGATAAAAGTTTTTGGTTTGTGTTTTTTTTTTATTGCTCGATTTTGTTAATATATGACCTTAATTTATTTTAACTTATTCCCACTGACCAACCATGTCCTGTAATATTATATTTGTGTTGACGAAATGAGTGTTCTATCAAACAAAAGAGGCTAAATGCAAGATGGATGCATTTAAGTGTCTTTGTCAAATTGCAACTAACCCTTACAGCTGTTTCCAGTAAGCTGAACTGGAAAAAAAAGACCATTTTTTAATGTGTAATATTCATAATTGAACCAAATATTCAAACAATTGTATCAAAGTGTGTATCTAAGAGATGAATGTTTATCAAGGGAAAAGTGCTGGTACTGTTGCAGAGTCCAAGAAAAAGACCTCCAAGTGATGGTCCTGGAGCTTCTAGTCAGTACTTGGGTGCAGCTTCTCCCACAAGTGGAACTTCTTATGAGTGCTTTATCCATTGCATCTTGAGTTTCATGTTAATGTGGGTACTCATTTACAAAGGCTACACACTGCTGTCAGAATGTGTCTTAACACGGACTGTCCGTTCGTCATCCTATGTAACTGTGCTTCAAGTCAAAACACAGCTGCTGTTAACTTTGGCTCTAATGTCCACTTGAATAATTCATAGAGAATTGTGTCATACAGGATGCATTTTAAGCACCCATCCTGATGCTAAGCAGCAGTTTTGAACTTGTCATCTTCCACCCTATAATGCCGCAGTCACGCTTTTCACATGGTCTCGTTTTAGATATCGCGCCCTTCGACCTCGGATGAACGACACAGCCGCAGAACCTCCAGGGTGTGTCTGGACAGGGAATGAAATCGCGGCATACGCATCTGGCTGTGTACGTTGGCCAAGGCTGATCATGATGTCACCGTTCATAAAAGCACAGTGGCCGAAAAGCATGCTGTGATTTTGCCGTTCATTCTGTTGTGTCATTTTGTGACTGCTGGTCTATCAGCAAAGGCGAAATGAGACACAAGTATGACTTTTACCTCGGGTTAGCATTTTGCTACATCCTGCTGATTTCACTTACCTTTAGGAAGAGGGCATTTGAGTTTTCTTACTGGTTTAAGATGTGAAATAATGCATTATAAATTTCATGTGTATATAGTGTAATATAGATGCCAGTGGCTTGGGGTTGATTTATTCCAGGGGTTTGTTGTGTGCAGAGGCCTGGCTGCTCTCACCTTCAGTACAAATGTCTTGGGTTTTCAGCACTGTTCCAACGGCTGATTCATTTGTTTCTCTCTTAATACATGTGACGAAATAAAAAGAAGTGGAACAGTCACCTCTTGTAATTATTTCAGGATAAGTTTATGGTTTTGTGTGCACATATTTTACACAAACTCCATTTTTTCATTGCATTACAAAGTAGGTTCTAATTGGAAAATTTTTTCCTACATGCACTGAATATACTGTATATATTTATGTTGGCATGGGAGCACCCTTCACATGGTCAGAGTTGTGGGATTTCAACCAGGATGTGGTGGTTACAGGAAAATTACAGGAAAATGTTTTTTTTTTTTCTTTTCCTTGCGTCATTCATTCATTCATTCATCTTCATGCTCAGTGCCTGGTCAAGATCATGGTTAAACTGGAGCCTATCCCAGGAACACTGGGTGAGGTGGGAGTACATCCTGGACAGGGGCACCGTACGCACTTATTCACACAGAGGGGCAAGTTTGAGTAACCAGTCTCTCTAGTGGTGTGTTTTTGAGAGGTGGAAGAAAACCATCAAGGCCGTTGGGAGAATATGCATAGAAACTCCAGTAACTAGTAACTCGGGATCCAAGCAGCTACCCAGGAGCAGCGAGGTGGCAATTCTCTCCACTGTGCCACCCTTATGTTACATAATGCAGTATTTAATGTATTGTAGCATAACTTCTGGCACAGCAGGTGTTGTACACTGAAGTACCAGAATAACCGGTATACCGGTTAATACTTGATAGGTCCCCAACGGGATCTTGGAGGGAACGTTGCACAGTTCTCATGCTGATATTTGTTGAGGACCCAGCATTGAATTCCCGATGTTATTTAAGGCAGTGTTGCACGCCTGTCGAGAGAAACGATTCTTGCCAGTCGACGCTGATCACGTTCACTCACAGAGTCACAGAGATAGCCACACTGCTGTCATAAGTTCGAGGTTTTGCTGGAATTCTTGTAGTATGTCTTGGTACACCCTTGAAATGCTTATACCTGAAAAACCAAGCTTTGCTTCTAACTCTGAAATACTGTGACCCATCTCACGAGCTCCGACTATTAAACTACGCTGAAAATCGTAAAATTGTGATAACTTGCCATTTTCACAGCGGAAACAGCTCTAGAAGCTTCCAGAGATGTCTATTGCTTTATATATGCACTGTTCGATGCAACCAGTGATGTTGCTGTGTATTTTGCATAGGTTCCAGTGCCAGTTTTTCTGGTACTTCAGTGTACGTTCTATATACCTACTATGTCTGTAGAGATTATTGTTTTACCAATGACTATGTGGGTTTCTTTCAGATTCTCTAAATGAGCCCTGTTGTAATGGTCTGGCAGTCCATCCACATTGTATTCCTGCACTGTGCCTCAAATGTAAAATATGTGCAATAATAAAATACAGAAGGGAAAAAATTGAGGCATTGCCACAGTACAATTTCAGCCTCTGCAACCCGAAATGCCTGGTTGACTGGTTGTAGGGCATGTGCAATGCTTCATCCATACTCAGGGGGGCAGCTGTAGTGCACCGAAGCGAGAGGTAAAAACCGAAGCTCCTATTTACATGGACCGCTGACTCCTCTCTTAACGATGGTACATTCTCTGATGTTGACGGCGCTCCTCGCCCCCGCAAGCATACCGACGGTTCACGTTATTAACAGTAAAACTCTGACTCATTCATCAGTTGGAGTAAACAGTGATTTCCTATTACTCATATCCCCAAATTAGATTTGCTTGGAAAAGGGCATCTACTGGTTGATATCATAATGTGTTCTCTCAGAGTCCCTGGAATGTTTGTATCAGTTACACATTAAGTTAAATTATGACAAGATGGGAGTAGCATGTGATTCATCCACATTCTAGTATTCATTGCTTTGTAACTGAATAATACGGTTGTTTGTGTGATATATATCCATCCATTCATCCATCCATCCATCCATCATCTTCCGCTTTATATTGCTAGTCGGGGTCACGGGGGGGCTGGAGCCAATCCCAGCGTCGTCGGGCGAGGGCGGGGTACACCATGGACAGGTCACCAGTCTATCGCATGGCCAACACACACTCATTCACACATTCACACCTACGAGCAATTTAGAGTGACCGATCAACCTAACATGTATGTCTTTGGACTGTGGGAGGAAACCGGAGTACCCGGAGGAAACCCACACAAGCACGGGGAGAACATGTAAACTCCACACAGAATGGCCCGGACCGGGAATCGAACCCGGATCTTCTTGCTGTGAGGTGACAGTGCTGACCACTACACCACCGTGCTGCCATTCGCGATATATATAATTTTTTTTCTTTTTTTTCTTGTAGCGTAATAGTGGGGAGTATCAGCAGGAGCACATGAGGGAGCATTATACTTGCTTGCTGAAGTACTAAAAGCATGGGCTCTTTCTCTCTCTCTCTCTCTCTCTCTCTCTCTCACACACACGCACACACAATTGCTTTTACCTTCACATTTCTTTCTTGTTGCTTGTGTAGGCACTTTCCTGGCTCTTGCTTTCACCTCCTGCCTGAGTGTGTAACTGCTGGAATGCTCACCTGGGCAGGAAATAAGGTGTGTGTCTCCTGTCCGCTGTCAGTCATCACCAGGCCTGTGCTCCAGTTCAGTCATGCTGCAAGCATTAAAAACAGTAGTCCTCACAGTCTAATATTTCTGTCAAATATTTGAAAGAATTTCTACATTAGCACATGATCTTTTCCTGGCTGTTACTATATAAGGTAATACAGGTTCGCCCTGTAAATGTGTTATCCGATATCCAACTGCGATCAGAATAAATACTTAATTCTCATGTTCAGCCACTGATAACAATGCTTTGGTTTCAAATAAGTACTAGGTTCAGTCATGATTGGCTCTTAAGTAGTTTCTTGGTTACTAAGGAATCACATTGCAAAGTGTTTCTAGTATAATAGACATTTTTAGACCCCTTTTTTCTGTCAGGCTTTTTAATGGAGGTAAACTGTTAAACACTAGTAGCTAATACAAAATAGATAAATAGAAAGATCAGAGGTTGGAGACATTCGTGAATAGTGCACTAGAAAAAAATGTCTTCCCCATAGAAACCTGTAGATGTTCTACACAGAACCCTATAGTAGAGTGTTATCAGAGAGGGGAATGCTTTACTGTTCCAAGAACCCTACACACTGCACAGGCTACAGAATCCCAAGGGCTCTTCCTAGGGAACTCGGTTGTTAAACGGCTCTGTTTGGAACGCCCTGCAAAGTCATCAACAGCCGACAGCATCGGGGTCACGCCTTGATTACACTGGTTGTGTTCTACAAGACGGCACTCAGCTGTAATTAGCATGATGAATCAAAGAGCACTGTTCAAACTAATTTTGTACGCTGTAGGCACTGTTGAAATGATGAAACGTCTATGAACTGTGGGTGATGTGGTTTAACTTTTTAATGTACGACTTGGTTGTAGTTTAACTTCTGGTGCACAGTGCTCTGATCTCTCGTGCTGAATGTTAGGATCTCCGAGCTCGTTAGCGATCATAAACATTGCTAAAGTTTGAAAGGAACAATGGAGAACGAGGAAGTTGTAGCTAGTTTTTGGGTTGCTATTTTTTTAATGTTACATCGTTTTAATGAGCGACAGAGATGGCAAAGGCGACGGATCCGCATAACACATACGCAAACTCCTTCCCTTCCTTTGCGGCGGTGGGTCTCTGAGGTAAAATCGAGTCAGCCAATCACGTAGCAGCAGCACAACAGAACTTCCGGTGAAGTGATATAACCATGTTCCCTAGCTCCCTACACCTTGTGCAGTTCCCTGGACAGTGAACACAGTGGCTCCCTACGGAATCACTTAACATGGCGACGTACCATTGAAAGTCTACTTCGCAGTGCACTAACCATCATTTGGAACGTACTCTCTGTATGGTTTTAATCTCCCTAAAGTGCTACTACTTTGAATCATTTGTGAAAAAGATAGAGAAATCCTCTACATACAACCTATTAGATTCTCCCAATAGGACAAACTGTTGAAATCCTTATGGTGTACTTGCTTGGAGACATTAATTAGATTTACGATTAAGATGATACACTGAAGTACCAGAAAAACTGGTATTGGGGCCTAAGCAGAATACATAGTAATGCCATCCATGCACGTCACTGGTTGCATCCGCCAATGCGTATATAAACCGATAGACATCTATGGAAGTTTCTAGAGTTGTTTCCACCATGAGAATGACAAGTTATCACGATTTTGCGATCTTCAATACAGTTTAATGGTTGGAGCTCATGAGATGCGTCGTAGCATTTCGGAGGTAGAAGCAAAGTTTGGATTTTCACGTATGAGCATTTCACAGGCGTACCTTGACAAGAATCCTGGCAAAACCTCAAACATCAGCATGAGGACTGTGCAACATTCCCTCCATGATCCCATGGGGAACCTACCAAGTATTAAATTACCAGTTTTTTTGGTACTTCAGTGTAGTTCAGATTTCATGAAGTTTTATTTATGTCAGATCAGAAAAAAGGGGGAGGGGGTACCACAGATATTTGTACTTTTTTATTATCTGTTAATGTCATATTTGTAATGCAGATGTTATTCTATTGGATAATTTTGTTGTTTTGAGCCGTATTTTTCCTTTAAACCCTGTAAGATCTCGTGTAAGGGCTCGTGAAGGAAGTGGGGTTGCATAAGCACAAACAAGCCCCTGGTCTAATAATGACAATGTTGTGTCTAGGGACAGCATGTTTTAAAGGGCAAAGAAGAGGATCTGTATGTGATTGGGTGAAAGAGGACAACATGTAATGTCCATTCTTTAAAACATATTTTGATAAGTTGATAGGTACAGTATTTTTTATAAGACAATGAAGAAGTAAAAAAAAAGAGCTGCACAAATAATATAATACCCATAAAGTAAACACTGTATATACACTGAAAGCAAAAAAAAAGTGTCATATTTAAACTCAGTATAACAAATAAGATTGGAATCTTTACAATCTACTTTTGTGCTGTGTTGATATATGACCGTTTCAGAGGGACTTGTTCACTGGTTCACTTGCCTCCATTGTTGTGTAAAGCAGTGCAGAATTAGAGTGAGGCATCTTGAAGATCTTGAAACATTTGGCAGCACAGTCAGTCTAGTCCTTCCTCCTTGGCAGGGTTCTGGCTATTTGTATAATGGCCCCTCTCTCAGTTTCCTCTTAGGAATGTGCAACGGGCAAAGAGCAGACCTCTGAGCTACTAACCACAGAATCCACTGCTGCCGCCCTTTCCAGAGGTACCCGGTTTATTTGTTAGTCCCTTTAAGTTATTAAGTTAGTCCTTTTTTATGTTATTCCAGGAAGATTCCATGGTTTGCTCTCAGCTGGTGATGCCGTTTGTCTAATCTCGGGCATGTCTGAGTGACTGATGCTTTGATGTGACATTGTCTCAGTGGGACAAAGAAGAAGGCATGGTACAGCCAAGTCTGAGGTCACGCAGATCTGAGATGACTGATCTTCTGTGCATCATGAACAGACCTGCTGAGGAAAACACAAGAATCGAGGTCAAAATGTCAATCTCACATCCCCTTTTTTATATATAAATTTGAAATAATCCATTGATTACCTTTAATTGCACTGATATTTACTGAGCTGGATTACACAACCTAGTGTTTGGCAAATGCCATGACTCAAATCAGTTCCACCTGAATCTGTCAATCATAACCAAAGACAAAGTCAGTGCTCACAGCCTTTGTGAAAACAACTGTTGAAATAGACTAAAGCATGGCTGCTAAGACATAGCCTCGGGGGTCTTTCATGGCATCTTGACACAAAGACGTGCAGCCACATGCATGTCCAGCACTCCCCAAAGCGATTTTGTTAAGATGTGTAATTTGTTTCTGGTAGCATATTTTTGGGCACCAGATGTGTGAAAGGAGGTGTAGAACATGCCTGACCTTTCACCCTGTCGGATACTGACAAGGCCTGGACTTCTATCACTGTTCTTAGTAATTAGCACGCTGATGGATCATTTCATCTCCCTGCACCTGATAATCATCTGAGCGACCTGGAGCGTAGCACAGTTCTAAGTTTTGCTTAAGATACACCTCAAATTCTCATTGTATGAGAATAAAATGTTATCCCGGTGTGTAATATCTGGCCAGAAAGTTTGGCTCTGACAAGATGATGGATGAACCAAACCAAACAAGCAAGTTATGGTCCCTTGGTTCTTTTCAGTTTCCAGTATGATAAGACTCTCAGATCTACCACATGACGCTTTACTACTATGACATAGTAGTAATAGATAATTAGTCTGGAAATAAGCATGATTGACACTGAAGAACATTGAAGATGGGCATCACACACACAAGAAATGCTTCCTGTAAAACCTTAGCAAATGATCCAGGACCAGTCCCTGTTCCCAATACAGCGTATCCTAAAGCATTGCGAGGGAAATAAGTAAACTGTTCTTGGTGGTAAATGGGGCGATGAAGGGAGCTGGCAGATCTGAGAAAGAGGAATGAGGCTGGGGGATGCTGCTGATTAACAGAGCCTTTGCTCGTTCAGAGCTGGAACTCATCACCAGTTGAGGGACAGTCTGAGTAGCTGTTCTTCCACGAGAACCTAAAAAAGATCTCCTCAGCTTACAAGTGACCCTGGAACTTCATCACAGGCTAGGGTCTTGTCTTAGTGCCTGGAGCTGAATTATTCCCTTCTCCATATTTCTTTCCTGCTGATCTGAAATGACAAAAGTATGTGATCATTGAAAATATGGTTGGCTTAGCAAGAACAGATCACTTGAAGTGATAGATGATGCAGAAAGTATAAAAATAATTTCTTGGCTGATTTTGTCTTGCGTGTTTTTGCAGTTAGGATATCGAATACAAAATGGTTTTTCAGACAGAGTCAGTATCTTACCTTGGATAACTTGTTTCTGGTTTAAGAGCTTGCTTCAAACTAGTGTGAAGTACATTAGACAGCGTCTAGGTTTACATCCAGTCTATGGAATGGGCTAAAAACCTTCTGGGAACGAGGAAGCAAAGCCGATCCAACGAAATACACTTTTTACATCTCATTAAAAAGGTAGAAAGACAAACGCATGCTGCAGTATGTAAGCCCCGTTTTGGAAGTTACATAAAGAGCACTGCTTATGTAGCCCAGACTAAGGTCAAGTACACAGCAAATCTTTCACACTGTTCTGTGCACAGTACAGAATAAAAATGTCATTGTAAATAAATGTTTTGCAGGGGAAAAAAAAAGAGTGCTCCCTTGTCTGGATCTGTCTGATTTATACATGGGCTTAGAGATGACTACACTGATTCATGGCCTTAATGGTCCTGCAGGGACATGCAACCATCTACGCCTTTTGTTCATCAGGAAACTCTTACAGCACTCATGTGTCCACCATGCAAACCACTGGCTTCATGATAGCTCACTTGGGCCTCCCCCCCCCTGGAGACCCTTTTCAGCTACAGACAGACAGACTTGGGACTGGAGTGCAATGGAATATAATGAGGATACAAATAAGTGAAGCCAAAATGGTGGAAGAGGTCCATGAAACAAGTCCATTTGAATATTCAAAATCTGCTTGTGTGGGCTAAATAACACTGCCTCCAGGATTTTCAGATAAGTGGCTTTCAACAATATTCAGAGCTGAAGGATTTTGAAAAGGGAGGAATAGAAAACAGAACAAGGTCAAGCTGGCATGCAACTATGCTTGTGGGTAAGTACTGGTGCCAAACCCAGCTGTTCCCCAAGGCCATGAATGAGCCTGGCATTAGACTCTCTTCCTTTTTCCAGCTGCAGCTGCTACAGATTTCGTACTATAATCCAACTGTCTCAGACTTATCCAGGCTCTTAGATGCTGCGTGTTTTGTCTTATGCATTAATGCTTATACAAAACCTACAATAATACACAGATGGTCACGGAAAAACTATACATTTATTCTGACTAATCCCTTTTTTTGTTCAATATGAGGAATCCTGGTGGGAGGAGTCTCTTCCAGGATGACTCCGTCCCATCCACGAGACATGAGCACTCACTGAAAGGCTCCATGAGGATGAAAATGATGTAAATCTTATACTATTACTATGGCCTTCTCAGTCACCAGATCTCAGTGCAGTTGTAGCCATATGAGAGACTTTGGACTGTGCTTACATCATCATCATTATGAAAACAGCTTTGATGGCATAATAAAGGGACTTTATGTTGTTTTTGTCACCCATCTGTATGATGTTTCATTTGTTATAGAGGAATGTTTACTTCATATCATGCTCAGGGTAAACTTTACGATGGAAATTATAGTGTTTCAGTCTTAAATTTGTGGTCGCCCAAAATACACTGTGCTATATTTGTGCTTTTGCAAGTCAGACCATTTTCAGGTGAACTTTATTTTGACCAGGATGTGCCTGACTTTTACGGGCGTGCCCGGTTATATTTAGTGTGATATACACTCAGGGAACACTTTATAATGAACAATGTGCTGATCCTGAGTAAGGCCTCCCTTTGCTCTCAGAATAGCCTCAATTATTCATAGCATGGATTCCACAAGATGTTGGAAACATTCCTCAGGGAATCTGGGCCAGGTTGACATGAATGCATCACACAATTCCTGCAGATTTTTAAGTGCAATTTCATTCTGCAACTCTCCCGTTGTACAACATCCCAAAGTGTATTGTATTAGATTCAGATTCAGTGACTGGGAAGGCCACTGAAGAACACTGATTGTCATGTTCATGAAACCAGTTTGAAGTTTGAATTTACCATTAGAAGATGGTAAATTGTGGATATGAACGGATGCATATGGTCGGCAACAATACCTAAATAGTTTGTGGCATTCAAACGATGAATGATTGGTATAAATGGGCCCAAAGTGTGCCAAGAAAACATTCCCCACACCATTACACCACCTCCACAAGCCTGGACTGTTGACACAAGGCAGAATGGGTCCATGGATTCCTGCTGTTAGCAACAAACCACCATCTGACCCTACCATCTGTGTGCCTCATCAGAAATCATGATTCACCAGACCAGGCTACATTATTCAAGTTTTCAACTGTCCAGTTTTGGTTGGCCTGTGCCCACTGCAGCCATAGCTTTCTGTTCTTGGCTGACAGAAGTTGAAGCTGATGTGGTCTGCTGTTGTAGCCCATCTGCCTCAAAGTTCAATGTGTTGTGCATTCTGAGATGCTTTTCTGCTCACCACAATTGTACAGAGTGGATATCAGAGATCCTGTAGCCTTTCTGTCAGCTTGAACCAGCCTGGTCATTCTCTGTTGAGCTCTCTTATCTACAAGGTCCACAGAACTGCTGCTGACTGGATGTTTTTTCTTTATTGCACCATTCTGAGTAACCTCTAGAGACTGCTGTGTGTGAAAATCCCAGGGAAATGGAAGTTATGAAAACACTCAAGCCAGCTCAGATGATTGTACACATGATTGGTGTACAAGTGTACCTAATAAAGTGTTCAGTGAGTGGATAGTCATGGATGGACAAATTTAAACTGCAAATTCTTATTTTACAATCCACAAATTTCAGCCACTATATGCTGCTGCTAAGATATTTAACTGACCCCTTGCTAACACATACAGTTTGTTTTTAGAAATAAAATTATACCGCGAAGAATCCCCATACACGTATTGATAGATGGTAGAATTGTTTTGTACAGATTCAAGTTGTACCAGTCAGGAGGTCTTTAATGAAAAACAACAACAACAACATTAACCAAGGCTCAACATCTGGCTGCCAAATGCATGCTGGAACCCCCGCTGTGGCATGTCCACGTGGAGGTCATCAGACGCTGGCAGTATGTGGTTAGCACAATGGCACACACACTGCACTTTTCTCATGAGGTGGTATAACTGTGGTGAGGGTTTATAGGAAATGTCTAGGAGGTGACATAGTGTCGATGGCATATTTTAGGTTGCGAAGTCTTTTCTGCTAGCCTAACCTTAACCAATATGAGTGCATTCTTTCTGCGAAGCTTGCTAATGAAATTCATGAGCACTGACAATGCTGGGATGGTGCCAGCGCCGATAGATAGTGAACTGGAGCTACATTACAGATTGAAAAAAAATGAAAGCAGTTACATACAGATCAGCAGCAGTAGGTTAGGTACCACACCTTCTAGAAACTGCTGAGGCCAGACAACTGATTTTCCATCTGGTTTAAATCCCTGTATCCTGCTCCCTGCCTTAATGAAAGAATGAAAAAGAATAAGATCAGGCTTTTAATAAAAGAGATACTCTGTAATTCGGTCAATTTTGACAAAATCGATTGTCCTTGAAAAGCGGTCATCTGGCACGTCTTCAAATTGTTTGTATGTGAATCAATTTCTGAAGGGAAATCAGCTCTGGATTAAGAGTAATTTGGATTGTACAGACTGACCCAAAAAATCTTAAACACGTCCATGAAAGGGCCAAGCTCACTTATCAGCTTAGTTTCATCAAACTAGCTCATGACATTTTTTTTAAACAAAAAGACCTTAATTTTGTCTCATTAATGCATTTGTTAACATTCTGCAGTCCTTTCTTAATTGCACCCTCTTCCATCTGTTGCTGTCTCGTCTTTCCTTTCACACCATCATAAAACTGCTAGAATACAGTTTTGAAGATTACACACTCTGTGCTGTGATAATGAAGCTGAGAGCCCTATAAGACTTTAGGTGCCACTGATTGTTGTTAGCTCAACAGGAAGCTAACAGAAGACATCATTTTTTCTAAATAATACAGTATATAACCTACCCAGTATGATGATAATAGTAGCAAGTGCTCTGATGTAGAACATAAAAGACAGTTAATACGAAGCTACATGAGAAGGCACGGCACGCACTTTGACTTAATGGTGGAAGTGAAAAAACAAACAGCCATATTTCTCCATAAAGTAGGAACGCGTCCTGGTACCTTGTTAGGCGGTTTGCAGTGGAACTAATTCTTAAGCATCTGTTTGTTTTTTTTAGGAATTCGACTTCAAAGACGCCACAGCTGGAGACAGATGTTTTCATTTCCACAAAGCTCATCCTTATTACTAAAAGAAGCAAACCGATGTCTTCCAGTCATATTTACTTACAAGTGGTTACATCATGTTCTAACCCCATCAAAGACATATGACCCAGCGGTACTGCTCTATTCCTCCCTCTCCCCCTGGATTTCAATTTCCATTGTCTTGGTCTGTCTCTCTGCAAGAGCCAATTAGTGATGATCATTTGGGAAATACACTGAATGCCTGTGGTAGTCACATCACTCCATTGCACGGAGCTTACTGCTTATGGCCAAATGATTTTGGGACAAATCTTTCAAAATCATTTGGCCTTAAACAGTAAGCTCCGTGCAATGGAGTGATGTGACTACCACAGTGTGCAGTGTGATCAACCACTTCATACCGGGAACACCACACAAGACCTGAAGTTTTGGAGATGCTCTGACCCAGCTGTATAGCCATCACAATTTGGCCCTTGTCAGAGTTGCTCAGATCCTTACACT
>JAOVVH010000002.1:19476650-19487352 GCA_028566435.1 Scorpiodoras heckelii
TATTATTATTATTATTATTATTATTATTATTATTATTATTATTATTATTATTATTATTATTATTATTATTATCATTGCCAATGCTTACACTAGTCAGTTATAGTGGACCTCTTCAAATCTTTTAAAGAATATTTATTTTCCATCCATCCATCCAGTATCTTCCCCTTTTCCAGGGTCTGGGTCGCGGGGGCAGCAATCTAAGCAAAGAGGCCCAGACCTCCTAGCCACCTCCTCTAGCTTTTCCGGGGGGGATACTGAGGCGTTCCCATTCTAGCCTGGATATATAATCTCTCCAGCGTGTCCTGGGTCTTCCCTGGGGTCTCCTCCTGGTTGGACATGCCCAGAACACCTCACCAGGGAGGCATCCAGGAGACATCCTAACCAGATGCCCGAACCACTTCAACTGGCTCCTCTTGACGTGGAGGAGTAGTGGCTCTACTCCGAGTCTCTCCTGGATATCTGTGCTCCTCACCCTGTCTCTAAGTTAGAGTCCAGACACCCTGCGTAGGAAACTCATTTCAGCCGCTTGTATCTGCAATCTCGTTCTTTCGGTCGCTACCCAAAGCTCGTCACCATAGGTGAGAGTTGGAACGTCGATTGACCGGTAAATCGAGAGCCTCGCCTTATGGCTCAGCTCTCTCTTCACCACAACAGACCGGTTCAGAGCCTGCATCACTGTAGACGCTGCACTGATCCTTCTGTCAACCTCCCGCTCCCCCGTTCCCTCACTCGTGAACAAGACCCAGAGATACTTAAACTCCTCCACTTGAAGCAGGAGTGCACTCCCAAACTAGAGAGAGCACTCCACCCTTTCCCAACTGAGTACCGTGGTCTCAGATTTGGTGGTGCTGATTCTCATCCCAGCCGCTTCACACTCGGCTGCAAACCGGTCCAGTGAGAGCTGGAGGTCCTGGCTTGATGAAGCCAAAAGGACCACATCATCTGCAAAAAGCAGACATGGGATCCTAAGGCCACCATAGTGGACACTTTCCGCCATTTGGCTTCACCGAGAAATTCATTCATTCATTATTCCTGTCCCCAGGGTCATGGGAGAGCCGGTGCCTAGCCTGCGGCATAGGGCGCAAGGCAGGATCAACCCTAGACAGGTCGCCAATCCATCGGGCACGCACACTCATACTTTAGAGATACCAATTAATCTAATGTGCATGTCTTTGGACTGTGGGAGGAAACCGGAGTACCCGTAGTAAACCCACGCAGACACGGGGAGGACTCCATGCAGACTCCACAAAGAAAGGACCCAGACCACTCCACCTGGGGATCAAACCCAGGACCTTCTTGCTGTGAGGCGACAGTGCTACCCACCAAGCCACTGTGCAGCCCCCGAGAAATTCTGTGCATAATATTTATATTTATATTTCTATCTATTATTAAATTTACTTTGTTTAGTTTACTTACTTAAAGAATATTTCTATTATTATTTATTGCATAAAACCTGATAAGAAAGTTTTTAACATTCCCTCCTTAATCTAATTGTAGTATTTAGCAATTTAGGCCGATTTCACTGCTGGAATGAATCAGACAGAAAACCATTTGTGAATGCTGTTCATGATAATGAGGAAGAGAGTATTTCAAAACATGTGGTAACACTTTCCCCAAAAATTTTGTACTCACAAAATTGCCTGCAGACTATAAACTACTATCACGCTAATATATTTATTATGGTTTCCTTATAATTAATTACTGCTCAAATATACCAACTGTGTTTAGGAGTTATAGAATTATCAGATCTCAGTTGTGGACAGATTATGAGGTCTGTACATGACTGTTCCTAGTCCTAGTGTGTTCTGCACCTGTTTGAAAACAGGTTCTGCACAGAACCTAAATCTTTTGAACTTGGCATCATGCAATTCATCTGTGACTGTGTCTGTATAGTTTGCCAAATTAATGCATGTGTTTGTAGCCAGATACATTGCACAATCTTTCACTATTGAACCTCTCTCTCTCTCTCTCTCTCTCTTTCCTCTCTGACTGACTCTCTGACTGACTCTCTGGCTGTCCGATACTCTCCACCCTCCATTCTCACTCCTCACTTCAAGTGCTAAAGGGGAAATTGATGCACTGGAGCAGATGACATGTTATATGGGCCTCTAGTGGCAAACACGGGTTTCAACTATTTCACAGTTTTAATGATCCCCAGCCAGAAAACATGTACTTAGGAAACAGCAACAAGTATGAGCATGTGCTCATTTGCTGAAATATAGCTGTGTCAATAAAGAAATCTAGTCCAGATTGGAATTGGAAAGGATCCATGTAATTTTTTTTGTTTGGATTTTGAGCAAAAGGTCAGACATTCCTCTGATATATAGTAGTGTATTGTCTAACTGTGTAATCACAACCTAAATTACAGCTGAAACCTTTCCAATACTCCTGCTCAAAAGTGACCTCATTTTCTACAAAGTACCATGTGCTTAGGTTATAGCATCTACTGAAGATCCTTCAAATGAAAAGATAGAAACCATGAAGTGATGGAAAAAGTTATGTGAAAGTAGGGGTGAAAGTAGGGGTGTTAGATTCATATTTGTGTGATAGTGAAAATGTGTCCGCCTACTACTAAATAAAGAGTTGCCAAAAATACTCTCTTGGTCAGAAGAAAGATGGCAATTTCAATTCAAGTCGGGCCTGAACTCTTTCCTAAAGAGCCATATATTATGGTTATCAACTGTAGTACCTGCCATCCAACCACATCACAGGTTCACATGGATCTTTGTGACACCTAATTTCATGTCACCATCACCAAGAATATATAAGGTTTGCCATATAAGGTACTGCCATAAGGTACTGCCAAGGTGAGCCAGCACAGCAATCCTTGTTGTGCCTACTGTGTGCCCATTTAGACTAAGTGCCAACCATATGATCCTCGGACCAACTGCATATCTGTCATGGAGGAAATATACAAGTGGCTCCCTTGTCTAAGGAGAGGCTGGCGTGCCGGTTGCTTGTCGTCATCACCATCCACAATAGGCAGGCTGAATGCCCAGCCCCTACTGCCACATGTCACTTTATGTGGGTATTATTTATAGGCTTGCTACTCAAGGCAGTCTGTGGTGCTGGTACATGGACATCACATGGACCTTTTCCTGGATAATTGCATTTCTCTCAGTGGCATGACTTTTTGGTGGTCATCTATGAAGCCCTTTCCATTTCAAGCTCCTGAAGTACGTAGGTTTCTCATAACATTGAAGTATATTATCCAGACGGCTCTCAACACCATTGGCAGTTTAGAACGGTAGTCACTTCCTCAGATACTGGAGCCAACACTGACCTGGCAAGAAGACGTCAAGAAGATTCCGGGGAAACATGGCTGTATGACAGTTGTGTTTATAGCAAACACTGCATCATACATCACTTTGAGACATTGCTGGAAGCTCTCTGCATGTGTGCCCATGCACAAAAGAATGTAAACAGGTGATACTTTCTGCCCCTGGTAGTTATCCAGGGTTTATAGTAGCTCAGTTACATCAGTTGTTTAAATAATAGAGATGCCAATTTTACGTGACACTAGAGATATTGGGCTAACTAGTGAGTGCCAGTTTGTCACTCTGGACAGTTTCCTTCCATAAAAAAATGGTGGCTTGGGGGTAGCACTGTTGCCTCAAAGTGAGAAGGTCCAGGGTTTGATCCCAGGTGGTGCAATCTGGGTCCTTTTGGTGTGGAGTCTGCATGTCCTGCCTGTGTCTGCATGGGCTTACCATGGCTTCCTCCCACAGTCCAAAGACCTGTAAGATAGGTGAATTATTTGACATTAAACATGTACTGATGAAACATGTGTACCAATGTAACCTTGTTCCTGTCATGAATAGCCATAGATTGGTATCTAAGTTAGTTATTTTGGTGGTTCTACAATCTTTTATAAAATTAAAAAAAATTTTTTTTTTACTTTTCCCCAGAATGTCTCCCTAATTCAGTCTTGGCCAATTCCCACCCACCAGCCAGGTCTCCCCAAGCAACAGCTGCTAACTAGGGACAGTGAAGATGATTATATGCTTCTTCTGAGATACATAAAGCCAGTCAATTACATCTTTTAGAACTGCTGCTAATGGCTCATCACAGGGTAGCATAACACCCCCAGAGGAAAGTGCAGTTCGCTTCCTTCTACATGCATGAGCAGAGCATGCCCATGATTGGCTAGTGTCACTGTTATTGTCAGGAGATGGAGGGTATACCATCCCTCCTACCCAGAGAGCACGGCCAGTTTTGCTTTCTCAATCTCTGGACAGTTGGTTGACTGTTTGGAGACAGTTTTGAGTCTTTTGACTCTAGGATGTTGTATTGTCCCTTAGAGTGTCTTATTTAGCAGTAAATAAGATGCTATGAATAAGAGTTCTAAAGAAGGTATTCATTTTGGTAAAATCCTCAAAGCCTCTAAAATGATACCATGATGTAGTAATGATATACAACTACTTAATACTAGTAAGTGATCCTTTCTTAAATGAAGCAAAATATGCCGTGATAAACAGTATCTTCTCCAGAACTACTGTGATTGGATATGCTATGAACAACAGCACAGTCACTGTGGTCTAATTGTTCACTGATGTTTGGCCGAGTGGATAATAGAGGAGACCATAAGCCAATGCATTGTCTTAAATGCCAGGTGCAGGGCTGTGTTGCAAGCACATTAAATGAATACACAGTGCTATTCCTAGACCTTGCACAATTATCTTAGGCCAATACAATATAAGTTAGGGGTGCGAATCTCTCAGTGTCTGGTGATTCAATCTGATTCCGATTTTTGGGGTCACGATTCGATTCAGAATCGATTTACGATTCAGGAACGATTTTTCCATTTAAACGGTCTGTAAATTTTGTTTAAATTATGTGATTGACAAGATGAAAAGTCAATGTAAACAAATAAAACATTTATTTAAAACGATACTTTTAGGTTCCTTCTGTATCAAATCTTTTTGCATTATTTTATTTGATTTGTTTTTCAACTTCTTTTAGCTCAGGGTGATGTCGCGCCAAATGGGCCCTTGCATTTGTGGTGTTTCTGAAGTGCCTCAATTTCATTTTACACTCCTTGCAAAAATATTGTGCTCATGTCAAACTCTCTTCCCCGGGACATTGTAGAATTCAAAGTGTGCCCAAACACTGGCTTTTAGCGACGACGGGGCGGGTTGAATCACGCGCTCCTCCTGCTCCATGCTTCCTGCTCCATGCTAGCGGACTCCGTTGGCTAACTAACTTGCTGTACGATGGCCTAGATGGCCTTCTTCTATGGTGGCCGAGTGAACACGTAATGCGATATGCAGTACGCTGGGGGCAAAAAATATAACTTAAAACATATTTTTAAATCGATTAATGGGCATTGTGAATCGATTCAGAATCGCCAAGACTAGGAATCATGATTCTTTAAAGAATCGATTTTTTCAGCACCCCTAATATAAGTATAATATAATCAATCTGATTCATGGAAAAAAAATCTGCTTGGTAGGATGACATGGTGGAGAACTACTAGTTATATAATAAGTCAGATAAGTTAATTAAATCAAGGCATTTGAAGCATTTTAAAGGGCAACTGCTGCCTTGGTTAGTTTCTACTATCTCACTTTGTAGAAGCACACGAACATGAGTTATGGCACTGTAGTTTGCTGGTTCTCTTAATATGGGAGAGGAACTACAGCCAGAAGAATGAAAAATGCCAATAAAAATCGACGTTAGCTTCCTATGCCGTATGCCTACTCCCATAAAAAAAGAAAATGACAGGCATTTGGAGAAGGTCATAATGAGTAGAGTCAAGGCAATGTTCCCCTCCATTGTTGAGTGTCTGATTGAATCCACATGCTTGTGAGTAAAATATTACAGCATGGTAAAATGATAATAAAGACATTTGCTCTTTATGTACTTTCAACTCTTGGGAGCTACAGATGTTGATAAATTACATGAAAAAATCAATCAGTGAAATATAATTAGATGAAATGCAATGGCATTTCCTTGATTTGAAAAGAAAAAATGGTAATAAGGTTAAAGCTAAAACATTCAGGTGTTTTTTTTTGGTAAACTAATAGAAGAACACATCACTGAGGTTAGTAACGATGCAGTGCCACACAGATTGCCAAGAAGCAATTATAAAACCAAATGTCTTTTACTTATGGCCACCTGTAATGAAGGCTCTGGTTTCTATATGAGGCACATAATATAGATGTAAATACACTTAAATTAAAGCTGACATCCTGCACTATAACATTTAAATCCAACATGTTGGTACACTGAGCCAAAACTAGAATTGTGTCACTGTCCAATTAAATACGGCCGGCTCTAAATGTGCTGGCACACAGAAAAGGCTGAACAGTGTTTCTTCCTATACCACAACCTCGTAGACCTGCACATGAGAGTGACCACAAGAGGTTAGAGTCTTCCAGAGGCTTGCAATTTATGTTCCTGCTTTGAAGTGACAGAAACCTCTGGCTTATTTTAGTTTTACTTCACTAAGGACAAAGATCATACCAGCTTTCCAAGTGTTGTCAAGGGAGATGTGCCAAAACAGCTTTTATTACACATTCATTGACACAGGCCTATATTTAGGGGGAAAATATTGCCGTTTATATATTCCAGAGTCATGGTAAATGTTAGATGCAAGGCCCTAGTGAAAAGAGCGCGACAGTAACCTTGGAACTGAGACATAATGCCTGGGAAAAGTAGATCCATTAGATAGGGGTGGTTTACCACTATGAGGGCAGCTGGGTGTTATTTCTGTGAGTAATAGTCGATCATAATGTGAAAATGGCATGGCTACCGCACCCCTACTGCCTCCCTCATAGCTCTGTTTTCCACAGATTTCCAAAAATAAGTCAACATAAGCTGGTCTTACGTACTAACACACTGCTGGGAACGTATTCTGTAGTCCAGCGTACTCCAGGGGTATTTTAAAAACTAAAATTTGTAAAGGTCCACTTATACTTGATGCATGCTCAGTAATCCAGGTGAGTAATTCCCAGAAAGTTGAATCAGTTCATCTGGACACAAGGTTTAGTGTGAAGATTTTGACTGGATATTTCGTCACTCATCCAAGCGACTTCTTCGGTCTAAGCTCGTTGTAAACAAAACCAAGCTTATAGTGGTCCTTGCTTACAGCGGATCAACTAACAAGACTGAACGGCAGTTAGCTGTTAATGAACCATGGACTCTAAAAGAGGAGACAGATCTATTTGGAATTTAATGCAGGGTGAATAAAAAGCATATTTCTCTATCCATTCATCTTTAAACATTCTGTTTGCTAATTACAACAGAGAGGTAAATAAATGAGGTCACTTATTTAACTCTCTGCTTCCTGAAGCAGTGTCTTTAGCCCTGTAGCTAGTCTCTGCTCTAATGGGCTGTCTTTAATTAACATATTTATACAAATGCATGTGACTGGACAATCCACAACAGAGGAGCTGCTGGAGGAATTGTACTGATGCTGTAAGACTGTACAGGCAACATTGCTCCCAGTAGACCACATACACATTCATACCATTATACACTTACAGAATGCAGAATGTAAATATAACATTTTAGGGTCACTGACCTGTTACCATTTATTTCATATGTTCTTCTATGATTGCATCAGTTCTTCTACAGTATTGTTAGACTGGAAGTACAGAGTTTTTGAGGTGTTCTTTCAGTTTAGATGGAAGCTTTGGGCATGTCTGTCCTCTTTTTGTAGATGATGAACACTTTATTGATTTCTTCGATGATAGATACATCCTTGTTATAAATGTGCTTGTGCTCATAACACCGTTTTGGTTTAGCTTAGCTTGATTGTTATTGTAGCCGAGAACGGTGCAACTTCTCTCAGAACTCTGAGAGACATTTTCACAATCCACACAGTCATACAACAACAATGTATTAAAAATTCATGTGGAAATAAACAAAGTTGGTAAGTAAAGTATTGCGAAACATAATCACCTAATAATCACTTCTGCTATATACTGGAAGTTTCACCCCTAATGAAGTATTAGCTACAGTCAGTCAGCTAATCAGTTAAGTCATAATCAGTGTTTCTTAGAATGGTGACTTTTGTAAATATTCTCTTCTTTGATAGAACTGTTATGACCTGACAGCTATACACTGAACACACTGGATTAGCAACACCTGGCAAGTGGCACATGATCACTGATAAAGTGCCCACAATTGGTGGTTACATCAAAATTGACTCTCATATAAGGTATTGACTTGTCCACTGCAAAGCAGAACCAGCTATGAGTAAACAGCGACTTGAACGACTTTGACCACGGACAGATAGTTGGAGCCTGAGGGTGTGGTGGCAGTGTTTCAGCAACAGCTTCACTTGTGGGCTTTTCCCATACTACAGTGTCACGGGTGTAAGAGTGGAGGAACCATCAACAAACATCCAGCGGAAGGTCACACAGCAGCTGGCCATGTGTGGTTGATCCGAGAGGTGAGTGTTGCGTGTCGTTACTGGTACCACAGCAACGAGGTGCCACAGTGGAACAGCTCACCCACAAGTACAACAGTGGGCAAGCGCAACCAATATTGGCCATGACCATGTGATGTACCCTGCGTCAACTAGGGTACAACAGCTATAGACCAACACGTGGGCCGCTGTTGACCACCCGTCATCTCAACCAACACCTCACATGGACCAAAGAATTGCGCTATGGACCTTGGACACATGGAAGACGGTGATGGAGTGATAAGTCCTGTGTCCTGTTGAGACACTCCCATGGACGGGTCTGCATCTGGCGGATACCACATAAAGCTGCATCTCCTGGTTGCAATGTTGGAGTGATACAGGCATATAAGTCATTGTACCACAATCCTTGAATGGTGAATGCTATAGTTACCTGTTATCTGATCAGCTGCACCCATATCTTCAGGAGGTCTTTCCCAACAACAATGTGAATTTTCAACAGCACAGTGCCCCGTGTTGTCGGGCTCAGACCACTCAGGAATGGTTGGAGGAACATGACAATGATTTCTCCACATTGCCTTGGCCCCGAAACTCGCCAGACTGCAACCCCATTGAGCATGTGTGTGATATGCTGGAGTGGGCTGTGCAATCTGCTCCCACTTGCCCGCAAAATGTCCACCAATTAAGGGAGCTGCAGCAGCAGGCATGGGTGGAGTTGGGTATGGAGGATGTTCGTCACTTTTTGGAGTCTGTTCCCCGACATCTATGTGCTATAATTTATCAGAAAGGTGGACCAACCTTTTGTTAGCCAGGTATTCTTAATCCAGTGATCATTCAGTGTATATCGCACAAGGCAAAATCTCTAACCTTCAAACACAGATGTTTGTGTGTCTTGGCAATGTGCTTGCTTTAATGTGTCATAAATTTATTTATATAATTTATTATAGAACACTTCAACTATTTTATTGGGGCATATGCAGCTGTAAATCGAGTCTATATACTGGCTATAGACGTCATTGTAATGGCTAATTTAATCAACTGCAAAATCATGTTTTGGTTTATTTTCTTTTCCCTTCAGTGAAGACAGAACTTTAAATTTAAAGCCACTAAATTTTAAAAGCCTTCCAAAGCATTCATCATTTTGTGATGGTTAAAAAGCCAGTGTGGATTTAAACAATGGTTAAAATGGAAACGTCCTTTTCTTGTAAATCATTCTTGTCCCAGACTATTTTTCTAGGTTCTGCCCAATGACTATGAAACTATAAGTATATATGAGACTGGAATACACAGTTTATGGCCAAAAGTATGTGGACACCTGAACATCATGCCAAAAATGGGTAGGCTTAGAGGGGTTTTTTTCTTGGAGTCTTTATTTTCCATACACATCCTGCTATCCCACATCAACTAAGCTGATGCCAAAACAATACAAATCAAGAACACAGGTTTGATGTTACTGTAATAAACCCTCAGAGTGAAAAATGACAGCTGAGATGTACAGACCGAGACAACAAAACCAAGAGAAAAAAAACCAAACCAAGTTTAAAAAAGTAACACCATTTAGTAGCATACTACAGCAGAAAACACAAATGAAACACTCTTACTGCAGACACAACAACTGTGTAAACACTAATTTCATTAACACATAGTAAAAGACAATACAACAGTCCCACGACTCTGGCGCACCCAATGACAATGGCATTTAATGTCATTCATTCAGGGTGTACCTGCAGACCTGCAGTACAGCATTCTCACCTGCGCTCTTTGCGCTGCACTATCGGTTCTGCATATGATGCCACATAAAGGGCAAGAAGCTTGCCATGTGTAGTAAACCTACATATCCACAGCTTTGTCTTGCTATTCTCATGAGGACCTTGCACTGACGTTATAATTAATGCAGCTGATTAATGCTATGCCTAAACCTAGTCCTAACCTTAAGCTCAGTAATGAAAAGTCAATTTTGAAATGATGCACTGATTAATGATATGCCTAAACCTAACCCTTGTGGGGGAACCACTGCCAGTTTAAATGACAAGGCAGAAAACACAATTGACACAGTTTTCAGTTGAATATGGATATGAGTCTCAATGAAAGCTAGCACAATCCTCACATGCTTCATGCTCTTCCCCATCTTCCAGACATCCTTTCTTTCAATATATTGCTATAGTTACACTATATTGGCAAAGGTATTTGCTCATCTGCCTTCACATGCATATGAACTTGAATCCATAGGGTTTAATATGATGTGGGCCCACCGTTTGCAGCTATAACAGCTTCAACTCTTCTGGGAAGGCTTTCCACAAGGTTTAGGAGTGTGTTTATGGGAATTTTTGA
>JAOVVH010000002.1:19487452-19497506 GCA_028566435.1 Scorpiodoras heckelii
TATGGGAATTTTTGACCATTCTTCCAGAAGCACATTTGTGAGGTCAGACACTGATGTTGGATGAGAAGGCCTGGCTCGCAATCTCCACTCTAATTCATCCCAAAGGTGTTCTATCAGGTTGAGATCAGGACTTGACTGAGTGCAGGCCAGTCAAGTTCTTCCACACCAAACTCGCTCATCCACGTCTTTCTGGGCCTTGCTTTGTGCACTGTGGCACAGTCATGTTGGAACAGGAAGGGGCCATCCCCAAACTGTTCCCATAAATTTTGAATCATGAAATTGTCCAAAATCTCTTTGTCCCACCTCCTGAAAAACAACCCCACACCATAATCCCCCCCCCCACACTTGGCACAATACAGTCAGACAAGTAGCGTTCTCCTGGCAACCGCCAAACCCAGACTCGTCCATCAGTTTGCCAAACCGAGAAGCGTGATTTGTCACTCCAGAGAACACATCTCCACTGCTCCAAAGTCCAGTGGCGGTCTGCTTTACATCACTGATTCCAAAGCTTTTCATTGTGCTTGGTGATGTAAGGCTTGGATGCAGCTGCTCGGCCATGGAAACCCATTCTATGAAGCTCTCTACACACTGTTCTTGAGCTAATCTGAAGGCCACATGAAGTTTGGAGGTCTGTAGCGATGAAGAAAGTTGGCGACCTCTGCGCACTATGTGCCGCAGCATCCGCTGAACCCAGCTATGTCATTTTACGTGGCCTACCACTTTGTGGCTGAGTTGCTGTCATTCCCAGTGGTGTCCACTTTGTTAAATTACCACTGACAGCTGACTGTGGAATATTTAGTAGTGAGGAAATTTCACAACTGGACTTGTTTCACAGGTGGCATCCTATCACGGTAAAACGCTGGAATTCACTGAGCTCCTGAGAAAGACTCATTTTTTCACAAATGTTTGTAAAAGCAGCCTGCATGCCTAAGTACTTGATTTTATACACCTGTGGCCATGGACGTGATTTGGATGGGTGAGTGAATACTTTTGGCAATATAGTGTATTTGTTTTGACATTTTAATTATGTAGCTGTCACGTTTTTATATCAGTAAAAAATCTGAATATTTTCAAATCACTATTTCACTCCAAAGCACTTGACAACAGCCAGGGTACAGTGCACACAAACATATTCAGATTCAACTGTCAAAAGTCAACCCCACCAACCCTGATATTACATGAATAGGCCATACTATACCAGAAAATAAATCACATTCAAAATTGTAAAAATACAAATTTAGAAGAAAATGCCTTTATCTGATTGGTTAGGACTGGGTATGGGACATATCCCTATATGTGGTTCTTGCCTCACAGCAAGAAGGTCCCGGGTGGAGTGGTCTCGGTCCTTTCTGTGTGGAGTCTGCATGTCTGTGCATGTCTGTCCAAATTGCGTGGTTGCATGATGTACCAGACTTGTGAAGGTCCACGATTCATTTTCTGATGTATTGGCTGATTTCTATTGATTTTCCTATGATGTCGAGCAAAGAGGCAAGTAGACCTTGAAGGCTGGCCTTAAAATACTGCCTACTGCCACAGGTATATCTCCAGTTAACTCAAATTATGTCAATTAGCTTATCAGAAGCTTCTAAAGCCATGACATCATTTTCTGGAATATTCCAAGCTATTTAAAGGCCCAGTCAACTTGGTGTATGTTAACGTCTGATCCACTAGGAGTTTGATATAATGAATTATAAGTGAAATGATTTGTTTGGAAACATTTGCTGGAAAAATGGCTTGTCTTGTACAAAGTAGATATCCTAAACAACTCGCTAAAACTATAATTTCATAATACATATGAGTGACCTCAACCTGTGCAAGTGCATGTAATCTTATGACTTCAACTGTATGTCAGAAAACATTACAGCTTGAACACTGACTGTTTGTGAGCACTGACACTGGAGACTCTTTCCATAAATGCTAAATAAACTCTTCCTCATATGAGACCTTATCATAGGTGAAGTGCCAACCATACAAGTCCCTGTGTAAGTTGTTACTATAGAAATAATAAAATATTAAAATGAGTTACACTTTTTAAAACAAATTTAAAAAGTGGTACAATTGTCAGAGCTGTGTTGCTATCGAAAATTAATCAACACCTTCTGACCAGTCAGAATTAGAAATTCAGTAGTATAAATTAATTTCTCTGTGGTCATTATCATATCATCTCTTTTCTTCAAAAAGTAATATAAGTCAACAATCAACATGTTTTACTGACTGTTGTGTTATTCGTTCATATGTTGTAGGCAAAAGCACCACTGTTAACTTCAAATATGCCTTAGAAGCACCTTCACGGTTTAAAATCATACCGAAGAGCTCAACATAGTACAACATTGTATTGAATAAGTAATGGACCTGAAAAGTTTTCAGGAACGTGTGCAAGTTCTGTAACTTAATATAGTTATGTTGTATATTTCCATAAGGAAATCACACCCAAATATTTGATGTTTGAGCCCAAAGACATTTTAAAATTCCTCAGTTGGAACAGTTCTGTAATTCTTAAGGCTCTTTTCATAATCACAATGTCTCTCCGGTTTCAGCTGCAAAACTCAATAACAATTATGCCCTTTGGCAGTGTGCTGTTGTTCCACATTAGTCTGATGATCTACATGTTCACATTCTCGCACTGAAATTAAGTATGCTGTGGTTTGAGGATTTTATGTGAGCTTTTGCAAACTTGGATTTCCACTTGACCTTCACCAGACGCCACTTACCACCTCGTCGCCAACCAGCTTTTTGACTGATTCTAATAATGCCAAGCTCTTCTACAATAAATACCATTTGGATGAAATCTCCAGTTGGTTCAGACGGAAACATGAACATTACTCATATTGTGTAGAAGCGTTTTTTCTTCCCTTTCCTGAAAGCTTATTTCTTGACATGATGAAGTATCTAAATCTACTCAGAACACTGGTGAACACTTGTTATCTTTATGTGGCATTTTTTGCTATTCTGGTCCCCCTTTTCTCCGTTTATTTCCAGTCCATTGCTAAATATAGGGCTTGGAATGGTGCCATTTCACTGCTCCTTTGTTGCTGTCCATTTGCTCACAGTACTCAGTACTCACAGGAATCCCAGACCAGGCAGCTGATGCCAGAGAGTCCTGTCTGATGTCAGAAAGATTTGTTTAGACAGATAGTGCATAGCCAACTGACTATTTCCAACCCCCATACACAGCCTTCATATCAGAAAATTTTTGCATTAACTGATCGATGCTAAATGCTGAGACACTGGATGTGGGTTCTGTACTTCCAAACAACTCAGGATGACAAATGGGCTTCGCCATGGTGAAATAGTTACTCTAAACTTACCTCTTCATGTTCAGACACCGCTGCAAACTTAACTGCATACTTAGAGCATTACAAATGTTGATCAAGACATATAGTAAGGCTAGAAATGGGTAATTGTTAATTCTATTAGTTAGATAGAGGATTTCATTCAGGATAGTTTTTAAACAGTTAGAACGCTGTAATGTTGGCGGATAAGGGATGCTCAAATTGTGTTATCATTTTGAAGTGATTTTGTATTTTCCTGATAACTTAATAGGAAGTAATTGCTGTGAACCTTTAAGGAGACAAACTCTTAGTGTTCACATTTTTGTCACGTAGCAAAACCAGTCACAATTTATGCCCGATTTCACTTTTGAATTGGCATAGTTTTATAAACTAGGTCAAGTATGTTTAGCAGTTTGTGTTCCCAGTCCTCCTTTCTCATGTTAACATTTGCAGTACAAAAGGGACCTACAGGACTGCTGTTTCCAATAGAACACGTTTATTTTCCTCTCTAAGAGAGATGCAATGCTAATGACTGAATGTGGAGAGAATTCTATGAGAAAATGTCAGAGCCAAAATAACTGCTGTGAGTAGTAATACAGCACTCGGAGCCAAAAATAAGAAGAACTTTTTCTTGCTAAGAAGTAAAACTCATTTTCTAGAATGCTATATATCTATCTTAGTCTAAAAATATATTCACATACAAATAATTTCCAGCATCTTATATACTACATACACAATGTACATGGTGCGTGGTTGGGATGTGAAAGACTCCTGAGTATGAGGGCCACGAACTTTCTCGAGCGGCTACACCCACTGAGTGGCAGATAGACTAACTTACTGAGTGGCAGCATTAGAGTTCAGATTTGCCACTGCGAAAACACAAAGAACACATCTAAAATGGGAAAGCGCTGTTGTGTGATTGACTGGACAAATAGATTCAACAAGCAATCAGATCTGTCTTTTTACAGACTGCTGAAAGATAAAAAAAGAGCAGCTAAAGGATCACTGCAAATTGTAGAAACAGCTAGAATCCAGGCACTGAAACGTGGACCCTTATGGAACACCTGTACGAAAGCAGGAAGCCTGGACATCTTGAATGCTCCGTTGAAAACTTTTATGCTGGTCACAGTGGACTTTAATTTGAGGTGAACATTTATAAAAAAGAATATCTGTCGAAAAAAGACTGTCGAAAGTGTTTTTTTTTTCCTTTCAGGGGTATTTCTTTTCTTTTCCAGTTTCACAGATATTGTGATGTATCATAGATGATTGCCTTGAAGTGTACTGAATATCGCAGATTTGCTGTATTGTGATACCATCGTTATTGTAGGCAATGCATCGTGATAGTATCTTATTGTAAGTTACTGTATAATTCCCACCCCTTGTTGAAATTGGTGAGAAAAACTGTGACATCTTAGATCAGCTTTTGTGAAGACATGCATGTGCCAACCAAGACCTTCGTAACAATAACAAGCCTTAGTTCACAGCGAGGCTAAGAAAACTTTGTCAGGCGAAGGTGGGTGCCTGCAGAACTGGGGATAAAGCCCTGTACAAGCAGACCAGAAACTTACTCATAAAGAACATCAGAGTGGCTAAAAGCAGCTACAGTGGAAAGCTGGAAACCAGGCTTTTAGCCAACAACCCTGTATCAGTGTGGATAGACCTGTAAGACATCACAAATTACAGGAGACCATCCCTCCCTGCTGATGCACACAAAATTCCGGCTGACATCCTGAATGACGTCTTGCCTGTCTACATGGTGACATAAGCGTTGGATGGAATACCAAAATGCAACACAACCTTCCCGCTTTCACAAAAAGTCAATTTTGACTATTGTCAGGTGGACAGCCCTTTATACTGCGGGATTGAAAGGAAAAGAATTCACACCTTCACCCACTCCAGCTCAATGACATCAGCCCCAATCACACACCTCTGGCAACCCCTCTACCCTCTCCCCGATACTCAGGCCCTGTCCACATGACAATCATGTTGACACATGCCATCTTGTGCATTGCTATTTACCTGTTTGTACACACTGCACTGGAGAAGAAAGCCTGTGTATGCGGTAGCGATGCTCGAGTTGAGCCATACCGATAAATACTACAGAAAAAGCTGAATCAACAAACACACCCAGAGAGCTGCTCATGTTCTTGAAATGTGTGAAGATGTGACAGATACATTGTGTATGTATGTATGTGTGTGTGTGTGTGTGTGTGTGTGTGTGAGAGAGAGAGAGAGAGAGAGAGAGAGAGACAGAGAGAGAGAGACAGAGAGAGAGAGACAGAGAGACAGAAACAGAGACAGATCATGACTTTAATGAATGGTTACTTGTTTTACTGCTATTCAACAATAGGGAACACCATTTGAAATAATTTGGCTGTTTACTTATAAACCAGGCGCTGTTAGGCTAAGATATATTATGTTAACATTTGGGCAAACAGCCCCAAAACAAAGTAGTACAACACTTTGCTGTAGTCTACAATGGCTCATGTAAACACTTGTCTACACGAGAATCTGTTCGTTTTGAAACGTGCACTAAATAAGAAAACATGGTTTCTTTATTCAGGGCTAAAAAACACGCAGGTGCCTTGTTTTCTTCTGTGTTGTTTGTGTGTTTGTGTTATGCCACCATGTACTGGCCTGGCATATACGCTACAGCACTTTGACTCGTTTTTGTGTATCTGTGTGGACGCAGATAAGTTCTAGAACGTTGTTGTGTGGATGCAAAACTATTTGAATTATCAAAGGAAAAACGTTTCTTTCTCATGTGGACAGGGTTTCAGACTGGACTCAAGATAAAAAGCTTTCCAAAGACAGAAAACCACGAAAGTACCAAGTCCAGAGAGTGTCTCTCCCTCTTGTCTTAAAGCCTGTGCTGACCCACTGGCTCCAATAGTCATGCAGAACTTCAATAGACCCCTGGAGCTGTGTGAAGTCCCCTCCTGTTTAAAGAGTCCACCATCATCCTGGTCCTCATGAAATCCTCTATCACAGGACTAAATGAGTACAAGTCGGTTGCTATGACATCTGTGGTCATGAAGTCCTTTGAAGTACTGTTGTTACCCCACTTCAAGAATGTCATAGTACACCTGCAAGACCCCTTGCAGGTTGCCTTCTGGGCAAGCAGGTGAGTGGATGTCGCATTCACTGTGGGACTGCGCCACATCCTACAACACCTTGACTGCCCAGGGACATATGCAGGGATACTGGTTTTGGACTTCAGCTCAGCATTCAATGCCATCAATCCAGAAATCGTATCGTGAAAACTCTCAAGGGCTCACTGTATCCCCTGCCATCTTTCAGTAGAAGACCAACTTCCTGACAGGCAGAAAACAGCAGGTGAGGCTTGGGGAAGTCACTCCTTATAACCTGACAGTCAGCACTGGTGCTTCCCAGGGATGTGTCCTCTACCCACTGATCTTCTTCATCTACACCAATGAAGGCATCTCTGGGGACCCAAACTCTTAGAATTCTTAAGTTTGAAAATGACACTATGGTCATTGGACCATCCAAGAAGGTGTCTGTACATTGATGGAACATTGAACGGCTTGTGTAGAGATTGATTTTAATAAGGTACTGCTTTTTTTCTTTAAGGTTTGGCTAAAATCTAAAGAAGAAGATCAGACGTTCAAAATCCAGGATCACCAAGCTGTTACTTTTGTGTCCTTTTGCAACTCTCCTTAACCCAAATGCTCAACTGTATCCTGCCTCTATTATAAGCTGTTTTTGTTTAACGCAACCAAACGAATGGATGGGACGCCATATCTTCCTGACTCATGAACTGTTCTCCAACAGGTGAATTCCCAGCACTGTCACCAGGTGGCTGGACACTAATTGTCTGGAGTGTATAACGTCCTCAGCGGCATGGCTGAGTTTTGATTTCTCGAGTTAAAGTAGAACCAGACCTCGGTGGTTTCATTGAGACCTCACTGGTCTCACAACTCAGAGCAAACTGTCAACTCCATCGAGATCACACACTGCTGTGGTTTTCCCATGTGTATTTAGTGTTGATAGCACAACTCTCTGTTGTGGTATCACTGTAACCAGTCTGCTGGTGTGTGGAGAATGTGAAAAAAGTGGGAAACATTAATGTGTCATTGTAGACATAAATTTCATTTGGTTTGTTAGAAAGGTGGGTTATTTGAAATGAAAATATTTTTACATGGTACAATGTTGTTTTTCTCAACATCGGGAGTGGAGTATATGACTAATTTGCTTATCCTGACTGAACTAGCCAAACACATCTCACATTTGGACTTGTACTGACCTTTCGGTGTTATTCTGAGCCATCATTAGAGATTAATGAGATTAGAAATTTGGAATATCAGAAGGTCAGAAACTGTCACACAAACATTCTCTGAAGGTCTTCTGTGCAGGGGACTAGCCAGATCTTGTAGAATATGGTGGCCAGATGAGACCCAATGATGTTATTGGGGTGGCAAGCTACTAATCCATAACCATAGAAAATGACACGATGTGATCGGCTATATCTGTGTAATGGTTTGTTGGTCTGTCATCTAGCAAGCTACAAAAATAGACATAATTAACATAACTCTGGATGGGATACTTGACCCTGACAGTTTCATGCTGTGTCAAGCTTCTGAAGTTCAGACCTTTCGAAATACTACTCTGGTTCAAAATGCCCATGTCATGTGACCATGGCTAAGTGAAACATGAGTATGTTTCACCCCTGTTTTGACAGGTGTCTGGAACAAACCTGATCACACATGTCTCAACCGCAAACTCACAGAGTGGTTATAAGTCAAGTGAACACATCAAGCCAAAACCTTGAAGGGTTTTTGTGAGAGAAGAGAGTTTTTGAGAGAAGTGTCACCATAGAGGTGGGCGTAAGACAGTTTTAAAACAGTCCTGGCACAATTGCTTTGAACGTTTCAGTGTTTCACAAAGCCTCTCTTTACACACCACTAAACATAACATCTAATGAAGTATGCTAGCATTACAAATTCAATATCATTAGCTAATGGTAGCTATTAACAAATGAAGAAATCCAGTGATATTGTCAGGGTGCAAATGCAGGCAGTTTGCTTTGGAAAGTACAAAAAAAACAGTCAAGACAAGAACTATTAACATGAAGAAACATGCAGACTCTCAGCAATAACATAGCACACACAGCTATAAACGTATTTGCCTGTTCGTTGAGGACAGGGGGCTCAGGGAATAGTTAGTTTCCATTTTAGCTAGCTAGTCTTGTTTATCCTGCACTTGGTAACAGTCCTTGCCATTACACAAAGTTGAAATGAACTAACTAGGTGGGAGGATTGTGTGGGGATGTTTCATGCATAATGTCCTTCTCAAACTTGACCAGATAAAGTCTGCAAACAAAACCACAAGATTCCAATCCAAAACAGAATGCTTTTATCAATCTTGTCCACATCTGTTGAAGCTTTTGGGCTTTTTCTCATTTAAACTTAATGACATAATGAACAACAATTTGAAACAATATACTTGTAAAGCACACTAACACACTTTACAAAGCTCTTATGTAATTAGATTTGTCTGTTTGGATTACAAAGAACATGCAATGGATATGTAGCTCCTATCAAGCTCCAAGGGATTGATGATGTCTAGACTATAGTGATTCCCTCTAATAATGACCTGCAGCTTCTGGTCTAATTTAAAGCAGTTACAATGTGTTATATAACCCTCTTCTTTAGTTAAACAATCCAATCTGTCTACGAGTCAACAAGGAAACAACTCATCATCTTTTTTTACAGCAAATCACTGGACATTGCCACTGGACATTCACTCTACCATCATCGTCATGTCATGACCACACACATACTGTATATGCTTTCACAGTCAGATCTAATTAGGTGAATGGTATTACATGAAGGCTTTAAAAGGAGCTTTCCTGCTCTCTAGCAGGTTTCATGCATTTAATCCTGGCTACGAGGTTTGCAAATTTGTTCACCCAAAGCATAAGTGCAGTGAGCCTTAAAGTAATGATGATGACATCAAACAAAGAAAATGAGGCCTCTTTGTCCAAATATAGCGAAGGGCAGCAGTGACTTCATGCAGTGAGGAAATGAACTGAGATCGCAAGGCGAGACATCTGGACTGAGACGTGCACATGTGCCAGCATGAGAGTCAGCCAGGTGTCTCTCATGAAAACGGGTGGGAAAAAGGTCATTATAACACACTCAGTCACACTGTCTTTCAATATTTCCTTTCTGTAGGAACAGTACTGATGTGTCTGTCTTCTGAGAAATGGGCCAGTTGCTCATTTTTTGATAAGTGCTTTATTTTGTTATATTATTATATTTTTGCACTGTTGCAAAAAGTTAAACTTTTTTCAAGTGGACTGGGCATTGAAACATATACACCGATCAGGCATAACCTTATGACCACCTCCTTTTCTCTACACTCATTGTGCATTTCTCAGTTCCACTTACCGTATAGATGCACTTTGTAGTTCTACAATTACATACTGTAAGCCATCTTTTCTCTACATACTTTTAGTCCGCTTTACTCTGTTTTCTACTGGTCAGGACGCCCATAGGACCAGCACAGATCGGGTACTATTAATTCTCAGCACTGCAGTGACACTGATGTGGTGGTGGTGGTGTGTTAGTGTGTGTTGTGCTCGCATAAGTGGATCAGACACAACAGAGCTGCTGGAGTTTTTGAACACTATGTTCCCTTACTGTGCACTCTATGAGACACATCCACCATATTGCTCCACCCTGTTCTCAGTAGCTCATGTGTTGTTGCACAGTTTGTGTTAGTCATAATCTAATCCTTCATCAGTGCTCACAGGATGCTGC
>JAOVVH010000002.1:19503582-19522508 GCA_028566435.1 Scorpiodoras heckelii
AGCTATACAGACTCTGGGATACACACACACACACACACACACACACACACACACACACACACACACACACACACACACACACTGACACACATACTCACTTCCACTGTTATAAACCTCCTGTTCTGCCAGTGTCCAGGCAGAGAGTGTGTGACTGGTGAAGATGCAGCACTTCTTGTATTTGTCTGTTCTGTGCTTTCAGCTCTTGCTTTCTCATTGCCATTCTACTCCCTTACCACTTTTAGGAGCAAACCTTACAGCTAATGTCGACAAAATCAAGATCATCTTTACACCCATGGTGTGCAGGAGGATCTGCCATGGGGGGCAATGCTACAATAGCTGCGAGCGTGGAGATAAGACCACGGTGTACAGCGAGAACCAGGGCCCGCCATCCAAGACCCACGGCTTCAGACTCTGTAAGTCTCATCGTCTGGCAGTTCGTTCCATACCTAATCTGAATTGGTTCTGAATTTCTAACAAGAGCATGTTTTGTCTTCGTCTTCTTTGAGATGCACTGAAATGAAACATTTTTTAGAGATTCCTTTCAGCACGCTTATAAAGAGTGAAAGAAAGGGAGAAAATCAGCTCTGTGATTGCGCACTGAGACCCAAGAAGTGTTTAGAGATGGGAAAACCACACACTTGTCCCACACTCCCTCCTTTTCTACCCCCTGCTTGTCTGTGGTTTACGCCTCACTTTGAACCTCACCTTAACCATTTCATATGCTCAACAGGAGAAAAAGAAAGACGGGGGAGGGAAAGAAAAGGAGAAAGGGAGCAAGATTTAACAGGGATTAGGTTAAAGCCACTTTTATCCACCTGCTTTAGCCCCGAGCCAGCGCGGAGGGCCTGAGGAGAGGCAACAATGCTGAGCTGCCTCTCCTAACAGCTCAGTCCGCTTTATAGGGAAATTTCACACTCTCCCATTGGATCTGTGTGTGGTTAATGAAGCACATTTCAACACCAGAGCTCACTTAGCACCAGTCAACCATTTAATGCCTGGTTAAATCCTTTTTATCACTCATGAGAACATACTTGTAGTATAAAGAAGTGAATCAATGGGACTTGTAGATGTTTCTTTCCTGCTTGTAGATGCAGATAATTTATCTGTAACTGTATATCTAGAACTATATATAGAACAGTGGAGGCTGGTGCTGACATTTTTCTTTTGCTGTGTGGGGGGTGGGGGGTGGGATCACACCGTCAGTAATTTAGGACTGAAAATAATTGCTAAATAACCATTAGACAGATGATATAACAATGCAATATAACAAAAAGACAAAAGAAAAGATGTACTTTTTTTCATTTATGAATTTATTTCTATTTGTTAAATATAAAAAAATTAGAAATTGATGTCAATTTCTAAAAAAGTTGGGGCAGAGGCATGTTTACCACTGGGTCACACCACCTTTTCTTTTAATTATACTTTTTAATCATTCGGGACATGAAGATACTAATTATTGCAGCTTCACGAGTGGAATTTTTGCCCATTCTTGCTGTATACAAGACTTGAGTTGTTCAACTGTCCGTGGTCACTGTTATCTGATTCTCCTCTTCATGATGCACCATACATTTTCAATAGGAGACAGATCTGGACTGCAGGCAGGTCAGTCAAGCCACACTGTTGTAATTCATGCAGAATGAGGCCTGGCATTGTCCTGCTGAAACAGACATAGAGTTCTTTTGAAAAGACGTTGTCTTGACAGCAGCATATGTTTCTCCCAAGTACCAGTATAAGCCTCTGCATCAATAGGACCGTCACATATATACGGTATATATATACAGATCACCCACGGCACTGATGCACCCTCATGCCATCACAGATGCTGGTTTTTGCACTTTTCATTGGTAACTGTCTGGATGGTCTTTTTCATCTTTGACAGGAAAAATTGGATATTCATTTTTTCCAAAAACAAGCTGAAACGTGGACTCATCTGACCATAGAACACGTTTCCACTATCTTTCTGTCCAACTCAGATGACTTTGGGACCAGAGAACTCACCGGTGTTTCTGTGCAAAATTAATACATGGCTTCCTCTTTGCATAATACAGTTTCAGGTTGCATTTCTTGATGCAGCAGTGGACTGTGTAAAGTTATACTGATTTTCCAAAGTACTCCTGAGCCCATGTGTCTATGTCCATCATGGTAGCATGACGGTTTCTCAAACAATACCACCTGACGCTCGAAACCAAGATTTCCTCCGACTCCCTGATTCTTTTCATGATGTTAGGAACTGTAAATGGTGAGAGACCGAAATTCTTTGCAATCTTATGCTGAGAAACATTGTGTTTGAACTGACTGACAATCCTCTTATGAAGTTTGGCACAAAGTGGTGAACCACGACACATCCTTGCTTGCAAAGATTAAGACTTTGGTGGATGCTCTTTTATACTCAGTCTTGATGACCTCACCTGTTACCAGTTAAACTGCTAATTGTGGAACTTTCCAGAACAGTGTTACTTAGTTACTTACTCAGTCTTATTTTGCCTCTGTCCCAACTTTTTTTGAGTGTGTTGTAGGGGTCACATTCTATTGTTTTTGTATTTACAAAATACAATTAGGTTTTTCAGTGAAAGCACTGAAAATGTTTTTATACTTTTATCAGTTAAATAAAAGTTCAAGTGATTTAACAAATTTAAGTTCGTAGTTTTTATTGCATTTTTAGAAAGTGTTCAGACTTTTCTGGAAATGGAATGTTTACATTGAACTTCCCATTAATATAAAATTTTTAACACTTATGTTTGTGAAAGTGTCATCGTAACTGCACTAGCAGTGTCCCCGTATGACATTGGCATGGCAGACACCAGCTAATTTTACACGGGAATAACGCAAATTCAGAACCAACCAACAAATTAGCACCAGAAACTCTGGTAACGTCACAGATATTTCAATATAAACACATTTAATGTGCTTCAGGGTGAAGGACTCCTTTAATAGTAGCTGTTTGGAACATGTTGGGGTGCTTTAAACACTTTCACAGCTTGGAAGCACTGAATGTTGGAAAACACATTCCTGGCACCTCCAACATCTTAGAGATGACCTGAGTTATATTTTTATCCTTGTTGTAATGCTGAGGTTTCTCAGATACAGTGTTTGATGTTGCTTGTGTAATACGTGTTCCTTTATGAATGTGAGGTGGCATCTCATGTAGCAGTTATGTGCAAATTTTCAGGCACTAAACTTGGCATATCACATAGAGTCAGTCCGTCACATGTCCTGGTGTTTAATATTTGGACTTGCAAGAATTTTGATGCTTTTCTTCACAGATGAAGCATGCCCAGTGAAATCTGGAAACTGTGTAATGTCACACACCCACATACACATTTGAAAAAGACTCAAATAATTATGCTTGAGGAATAAATAATTAAGAGTTAATAATGCTAACTGTGATAATGATAAGACTTAGCAGTGAAACACAGAAACCTCAGATATAAACAGACAAACTAATTAAGTTTTTATTATTTCTTTATTTAAATTAATTAACAGCCAGAAGGTAAATACAATGCATAATAGATCAATGACAAGACAGAGGCGAAAACAGGGACCAAAACCTGAACAAAAGCACATGACAAAACATACAAATGCATGGACAATGAATAACAGCTGTGTGTTGAGACAGAGAATTTGTAACAGTGGTGTCTTCCAGGATTTCCATACCCCTATTCACAGGGCATTCTCAGGGAGAGTTACTGAATGATTTGATGAGGATGAAAATGATGTAAATCACATGCTGTGGTCTTCACAGTCACCAGATCTCAACCCAGTTGAACAGTTATGGGAGATTTTGGAGACACAGTGCTGTCCACCACCATAATAAAAAAAAATTCAACTGAGAAAATATCTTTTGGGAGTATAGCGTCCATTTCTCCAGTACAGTACAATAGATTTGCGGAATCTATGCCAAAGAAACCAAATGGACATCACCTTACTCAGACACTAAGACACTATGTTGTTTGTCCTTTAATTTGCCTCCTGCTCTTTGCCAGAGAAAAAGACGTAGAGATGGGACAGATTGTTTCAGTTCTTTGTGTTTTGCCATACTGCAACTATTAAGTCAAAAATATGTTTAAACAATATTGCTCAGACGAGGAGAACATATGCCTTCTTAAAGTCAGAGCTTTTTTCACTGTTTTGTGACTACAAAGGCCCTTCTTTTTATTGCTGAAGCTCCCTGGGTATTTTTCATTGTGCCTCTTTGAAGTCTGACTGCAAATGGGTTCAGTTTGGGGGGTTCGGATGCCCCGGTCACAGGTATATAGGGCATAGGTGCTGCTGCCAGAAGATAAGGAGAATTCAACCACAGCTGTTCATCTGTATCATTCCATTCTTGCTCTCCATGACTACAAAAAGATGATTTTCTCTGTTCAGAAGAAGATCTGGAACATAGATTGAAATATTTTGGTGTTCATACAGAGATAATTTTTTAATAATCATCTCTGTAATTTGCTGAGTACAAAATTAATAACAATTAAAATATCAATGCATTGACCCATTGAAAACACAGAAAATGTGTTTATTGGTCTGTGAATTCAGTCATTTTTAACTGACTCAGATTGATCATTGGAATACAGGAAGTTATTAGTAGTCGTTAGGAAATCATGATTAGCTAAAGGAAGCAGAGGTCAAGCCAGTACCGTCCTCCCACTAATATGAGGAACATCTTGGTGTGTTTTCCCTGAGCGTGAATTTTACTTCATAAATCCCCTTTCAAATTTCCATGTGACGAAGTGCTCAAGAATGATTCTGCTCAAGGAAAAGCTCATTATATTCTCATGTTTGCAAGTATTTATTTTGAAATAAATCACATCAAAGAAAAGTCTTTTCCGATGAAGGTATTGTGGGTTGAGAGTTCCTAACTGAAAAGGGGGTTTGTTATAATTTCTTCACACTCGCTTTGTTTATCTCTAGTTTTTTGTCAGATTCCATGCCTGAATGGAGGACGGTGTATCGGGCAAAACGAATGCTGGTGCCCATCAAACTCCACAGGAAAGTTCTGTCACCTTCCAACTCCGACTCCCAGCAAACCCTCTCCTGGCCGGCAAACCAACAGCAACAGAGTACAGAACGGCTCATCTCACACGGTCTTCACCCTACCCCTGTCCAACCAGCAAGGTAAAGGCAAAACACAATCATTTCCCTGCTGTATCTGTGCCTTTCACATACAAATGAATACTTTCCATAAGAGAATTAAAGAAGAATGAATGCAGCAACTGCTAACATCTTGATGATCATCATTACACAAATTTGTAAGTTTGTTACGTTTCCCATGCATGACACGTAATTTGTTATTGCTTGACTGTATAAATCAGAAATTGTTTGAATAGTCAAATATTAATAGTTCTATCTGGATCTTGTTTTATGCACATTTTAAGTGGCCCATATTGTTCACAGAATGTTCGTTTTTCAGCAAACTCATTATGAATATGAAAACCAGAATATATCTCACCAGTGCCAATGAAGTCCATGCTAACAAAGAACACTTGTAAAAAAAATGTAAATATTCTCCTCCTGGCATATCTTACTCTTGCTTGCTCTCTTTTCTTTTCTCTATCCAGCATTAAATAGATGCAGAAGCTCTCCTGTGGCCTTCAGTCCTTTGCATTCCGTTCTCATTTGCTTGTTGACCCGTGCTGTGTTTTAATAAGTCTAATTCAGTGGCAGGGATCACATCTGGCTCCTCTTACATCACTGTACAAGCATCTCAGGCTTTGTGTAGCAAGTGATAGAACCATTAACGAGCTTCTTCTGTATTGTGTAATGCAAGAAGTTGACTGTACAATTGAACAAGCAAATTCCAAAAGGTATGGGCATGTCAGATGTCCCTCAGGCCCTACGTCATCAAGGGAGGTGTGTTATCGACTGCTTACTGGCCCATTTATGTTGATTCAGTAGTTCCAAAATGTAATGCTGGTGTACAGCAATATGAGTCAGTAACTGTGAGGAATTATCCTTGTATCAATGTGTTACATTGTTTTTCATTAATAGATGAGTCATGTTACGTCCATAGACTTCTTATTTAGTCATGATGTTGTGACTGTTTCTGTGTTTTTGTAGCCTCCCTTTTACCATCACTGGTGAATGTTCATGTCCAGCACCCACCAGAAGCTCATATTCAGATCCACCAGGTTGCACGGGTCAAACCGGGACACGCAGCGGAAACAGGACACTCTGTACAGCAACGCTCTCAGCCTGGCAATAATCATGTCAGTGCCAATGGGAATGGCAATACGGAGAACAGTGTGCACAGCACTGGTCAGAGCCAAGTTCCTGACCACCACAGGCCAGATATTAGGCTAAATGGACAAGTGGGAAGGTGTTTCCAGGAAACAGTTGATGGAAAGGTATGTCAAGTAAACAAAATAAGACTCTCTTGGCTACAGTACACGAGTACACACAAATACAGCTGTATTTGAGTTGTAGTATTCATGACTTGTCATGGACTCATGATAATTACCGTTTACTGTGTCAGCACAAATGAATGTTAGTGCATCAGTATTTTGATCCAACACAGTCTTTATAATTGCATAAGGTAACAATTTCCTTCAAGTTTCTCATTTGGCTTGAGTTACTTGGCCTCAGTTCAGTTCTCATTGACCCTTACTGAATCTTTTCCCTGTCTTTGAGTTCACCTCGTCTTGTCTCAGTTCGACTCAGGATAGATGGTCCTGATTACAATACTCAGATACGTCTTGGTATTTGTATCATGAGAGCCACAAGGTGTTTGGATGGACACGCAGACTCTGTTTATTAAGGCTTTTCCAAAACCTATGGTCATAATCCAAAGCAGACATGAGAGCACAGGAGGTCAGCTTAGATTTTTCTCCAATCCAAATTAAGAAACAAAGGTAAGCTAAGTCAATACATGATACATTCAACACATGATAAACGAAACAAGGTGTAACATATACAGAGCAGGAAAACATCACAGCATACAATGGGGAACAAAGTCTCAGAAGCTACAATTAGACACAGGTAAAAGTAAAGATGAGGGATGTGGCCTAGGCAAGGCCACAGCAGGACAGAATGCTGCTTATTTATTCACCGACTTACTTATTTACTTATGAAACAAACTAAAAAGCTATCTAGAAAAAATGAAACAGGCAAAGAATGAAAGAAAGAAAGAAATTCAAGTATACAACCTGTGTGTGGTACTGGAGCCTATGCAAAATCCATAGCAACACCACCTATGCACATCATTGGTTGCATCTGCCAGAGCATATATAAAGAAGTAGACATCTGTGGAAGCTTCTAGAGCTGTTCCCGCTATGAGAATGGCAAGTTATCACGATTTTGCGATTTTCAACGTGGTTCGAGATGAGAGGAGTATGAGATGGGTTATAGCATTTCGGAGGTAGAAGCAAAGTTTGGATTTTCACGCATGAGCATTTTAATAGTGTAACGTGACTACAAGAATTCCGGCAAAACCTTGAACTTATGACAGCAGTGTGGCCGTAAAGAGACCCTGCGTGAACGTGACCAGCGTCAGCTGACAAGTATCGGTTCACGTGATAGGCACGCAATACTGCCTCAAATAACATCGGAATTAAATGCTGGGGCCTTAACAATCTTCAGCGTGAGGACTGTGCAACATTCCCTCCAGGATCAAGGGGTGACCTACCAAGTATTAACTGGTATACCAGTTTTTCTGGTACTTCAGTGTATTTGATATATTAGTATGTTTAAACATTCATGGAGAGAAGTATACTAGGCACCAGGTAAACTATTTGTTTACTTTTAGATGCACTAATAACAATAGTTACTAAACTTATTTCTGAACATATTTAAAATGTAGGTCTATTTGCATTTGATCGCATTCAATATATTCCTTTGTTTATTCATCTTCAGTAACTGCTTTAGCGTTAGGCTTATGTGGATGGACAACACTGGGCATGAGGTGGAAATACACAAACACACACACACACACACACACACACACACACTTACACACTTACACATTACTTCATAACTAGGGGCAGTCTAGCATAGCCAATCCACCTACTGGCATGTGTTTCATAGCTGGGAGGAAACTGGAAAACCTGCAGGAAACCCATGCAGACAAGGATATGAGAACATGAGAAACTCTGCACAGACAGTTCCCTGAGCTCAGCTTGGAACAAACACTGGAGCCGTAAGGCAGCATCACTATTCGCTGTGCCACCGCAAATTATTGAATTACTTTAAATTGTATTTGGAGAAGAGGTTCAGTGCTTATTTACTGAAATTCATATTAGCCTGATTTATTGCAAGGAATTTCAGCTATTTTTCTTGAGATGCTGTAAATAAAGCTGACCTGACTTGACTGTCAATCCTAGCCAAAAAGTATAGTACAGAAAGTATTTGATTATATATTAATGAATGTAAAACTCTAGTAATACACATTGAATGTACAGTTGGTTGTGCTGTCGCTTCACATCAAAAATTACACGGGGTTGGGCCAGGGTCCTTGATGTGTGGAGTTTGCATGTTCTCCCCCTGTCTGCATGGATTTCCTCCAGGAGCTCCAGTTTCCTCCCAGTGAGCACTGGGATAGGCTCCAGCACCCACAGTGACCCAGCAGTAGGATAAGCAGCTTAGATAATGAATGAATGAATACTTTCATAAGGGTGCTTTTTTGTTTTACCAATTCCTCTAATCATCAAAGGCTCCATCAAATGCCATTAAATGATTACCAAGGTCTTAGTAAAAGTTTATTCAAGGTGTTTCTCTATACAAAGTACGGCAAGTTTGGACTCACGTACTTGGTAGTACAGACTTGGTAAGTTCGACTCACGAGTACAAACTCCCGAGGATGGAAGGACACTGTACGGTCATTCTGCAATTGGAACAGCGGTGTACTTAACGTACTTGATGTCACCTGCTAGCAAATTTTCACAAAGCCTCTTTCTTGATAAATTCACCACATACTTGAAGTCTAAATAACAGCATTCAGGCCTAAAAATCTTACACCTTCATTGCATAACAGAGTAGTAATACTGTAGTATTACAGTTTATTTATACTACTGTATATATTTATATACAGTAGTATTTGGAAGTTTTTCTCCTCCGCCACCATGACGCTGAGCTTGGTGCAAAATGCATTCTGGGATATCTGACTGTCCCAAGTCCAGACAAGTCACCTCCAGATGCATCCTTAATAAAATGGGTGGAGCAAGAATACATCCGGGCATGTAAACTGTACTTGACTAGATGCAGACTTTTGAATGGAACAGTACTTGGGCTGTGACTGATGGCATTTCTCAAGTACACAAGAACACAAGTACAGGCAAGGAAGCAGATTGAGAATTTGAACCAGACACTGCTGTGGGGGTAGCCGTGGGCTTGTGATTAAGGAACCAGTCTTGTGATTGGAAGGTCACTGGTTTGATCCCTGCAACCGACATGACACGACTGAAGTGCCGTTGAGCAAGGCACCTAACCCCCAACTGCTTCCGGGTGCCCTGGACAAGGCTGCCCACCGCCTTGGGCTAGTGTGTGCTCACTTCACCAATGTGTGTAAATGTTTGTGTTTTACTGCATGGATGGGTTAAATGCAGAGGACAAATTCCTCTGTGTGCAAGCACAGTAGGCCAATACTTCACTTTCACTTTCAATGACAGTAATTTCTAAATAGAAACACACAGTAGCTAATATATATGTTGCTGATCAACAGGAAGGAAGGTCTGCTTATGGTTTACTCTGCAGTTGGACTTTATGCACCCTGTGAAGTTTAGCCCTCTAGGAATCCAATCACATTTGCAGAAGTGTAATGATTTGGGACCAGAAGGGCAGACGCTGACTCCATACGCTCAGCTAGAATGTCGTAAAGAGACAAGCTGTAACTAACATCTTACTTCAGTGCAATATTATCCAGCTCATTTTATCACACAAGGTTATATATTTTTAACTGGCTATGGTCTCAATTTCCAAACCAAGCATTTTTGTCTTCAAAGTGAACTGCACTGTAGTAGATAAATGGAGCTTGAGTATGCAGTGTAAGATTTGGCTGTAGAACAGTGCATTCTGTATTTATCTCTTAATTGTCTGGCCTATTAGTGGTCTTGACAAGAAGATAACATACTGAATGCAAAATGACTCAGCATTTTTTCCATTTAGGATAACACTCGTATTCAGATATCGTATTGGGAATAGAGAGATGATGCCAATGCCCTAGTAATATATCTGACATAACAATGCCTTGGCTTCCAAAGACCCATAAATCTAAAAGGAATTCAGATCCTAATCTAACAGTTAGCTCAGATCCATGAGCAATGTGCCAGGGGAGGAGAGAGTGGAAAAAAAGACGCTGCTTTTTGTCCTCTCTAACCGGACTCAGCTGCTCCTCATCATTTTTGTTTTAACGTGAAGAGGCACACTCTCCTCTGCCTGTAAGCCATTTTAGCCACTTAGGTATCAGAAGGAAAGAAAGGATGCTAAAAGAAAAGGAGATACGCTTTGTGATAATACTGCATGGGTTTTTATGATGCTAGAACAGGCCTGGGCTTCATAATATACTTCAACTGCCTGTTCAGAAACCTTTTGTAACATTCATCCCCTTGAAAAGACCCTTGTGTTTGTTCGGAAACATGAGTCGCTGGAATTTGTGCTATTGTGTGTTTGTGTGCTTGTGTTGCAGTGTGGGAAGCCTCTGCCAGGTCTTACCAAGCAGGAAGACTGCTGCGGCAGTGTGGGAGCTTCATGGGGTCTGCACAAATGCACTGAGTGTCCCAGCAAACCAGGTGAGACTCATACACTAGGGGCTAACACATACTGTAGGGCTGGGAAAACCTATCCCATGTCACTGGGGCTGAATCCTAGCCAAAAGATAAATTGAAATGAAAATTTAGGTTTTGGCCAATGATGCTTTTTGTACATATTTTGACACCTATACTTAAACATTTCTCTAGAATAAATTCTACTAAAATGACATGGAAATGTTATTTACTTTTAATCTCGTCTAGGCTTTCTTCCTGCATAGATCATGTTGGTAAGGAGCCAGTTGAAACAAACTCTGTGATAAAAACAGTCAGTGTGCATAAAGATGCTAGCTAATGCTGATTTAACCCTGCGAGTTCAGCTGTCTTTTAACATTATTACTTGTCACACTATATGAGATGATCTCCATTAAACATTGGCCAAATTGTATAACACAGTGTGTGATAATGTGTTCTCCATCGCAGGTTAGATGATGAAGATTCTTTAATGAATATTCTTTAACTTTTCTTAATTATGTTCTGCTTATGTCATCATTTCCAGTCAGAATGGGACATTTAAATGCAGTTTTCTCTCTGACGTATGTTGGTAACCGGACCTTATGATGCTAGAATAGGCAAAAAAAGAAATATTTCGTTTCAAAAAGGTCTGTAGATTTCAGAACTATATATTACGGATGTGCATCTCTATCACTGAGGCGGCTGTGCTGTGTAAACATCTTGATGCATTGCATATGATCCGATACATTGACTCTACCCTGCTCGCACCAATCCATACGATCCCAATTGGTTATCTCCTCCTACGCCGAACCTATCTAGCATCCCTCCCTCCTCTGCCGTTTCTGTCGCTCCACCAATGAAACTGTTCCCTACATCCTCTCTGACTGTTTATCTCTCTCTCCCCTGAGATCCACTCACAACATCTCCCTCTTCTCTCCGATGCACTCCTAAAGGGGTGATTGAGTTCCTTGTTTCCTCAGGGGTGCTGTGAAGCCTGTCTACACAACCCCTGGGGGTAACAGCAACAACAAGATCTGATACATTACAGATACATATGAAGCAGCTACTAATGTGGTATGATTCATCCCTATCGCAATGCAGTGTGAGTCGCCATGGTTTGTTTCAACACATTGTGATTCAAGGCCATATGATGCGATGCAAAAGAATATGATATTGTGCAGTTCAGTATGATACAAGACACACCTCCAACTCGCACGAGGCTTGGCTGACAGACTTTATGAGAATGGGCCACTGACAGCAGTGTAGATGGAAGAGTATGCTTGTGAAATCATTCTAAATATAAAATTATTGGTGACAAATTATTGATGACATTTATAAATAATAAAGGCATAAGGCTTCTACTAATAATTACGTATATAAAAATAAATAGGATTTTACTGATGCAAAGATGCCAGAAATGATGCATCCCAAGTTCATCCCAAATTGTATAAAAGTACATGCTTTTTTTGCAATCACAGCGTGAACTTTTATGCCGGCGCACCGATGTGAATTAGTGAATCTTATCGTCCCTCCAACATATAGTAGAAAATGTCTTTCAACTTTCATTTTATAAAGGATGTTTACATGCTGCCATAAACATACTCAAGAATCCCCTTCTTCTGAGTTCACACTACTGAAGGTCCACTGTGCCTATAGTACATTTACTACCCCCTTCCCTTCTAAACAACTTTTGTGCTTTTGAAACTCAAATCTAACCGGGAATTTCTCTCGATGAAGGCAGCTTGGCAGAACCCACTGATGAGATTGCTGAGCATTGCTCAAGACAAGCAAGTGCCAACTATTCGTCCATATCTGTGGTCCTTTTGAAAAGCCACAGTTTACACTCAGCCTGTTTTAGTTTGTGTATACAGAGTGGAAGTTGACTGCTGGCAGAGCTGCAGTGCTTCATGCTGTGTGGTACAGAATAGTCCATGTGTGAGGCATGTTGTGCTATGTGCTATGCCTTAGTTGTTATTATTTAGGTATTTGTTATACCTATGTATTTATACTTACCTATAGATGCTCCCATAAGGGTAGGAATAAATGATCCTTTTGACCATTTTTGTGATTTTTAGTTTTATTGACTTAAAGCAACAATAATAACAACCACACACACACGGTTGTAATTTACATTATTTAACAATTAATGCTGTCAAAGTCTCTAGAAGAGCTGTGGCAGATTCTCCAAGACGCTCAGTAAAACTTACCAGCTAATTACTGTACAGTACGATGCAGAAGTCTTAGGCACATGCAAAGACTTGCTGTAAAGCAAAGATGCCTTCGAAAATAATGAAGATGCTTCTACATAAAAGAAAACACTATTAAGTGCATTAAACAGTAATAAACTAAAGGAAGTCAATATTTGGTGCCTTTTTCTTAAACAGTGTTCCCAGGTACCAAGTGTGCCGCTTTATAAATAAATTAGCTTTCAGGTTTTACTGAGAATCTTGGAGAATCTGCCACAGCTCTTCTGGAGACTTTGACTGTCACACTTACTTCTTTTTTTGCATCCAAATCCCAGCAGCCTTCATTCTGTTTTTTTTTTTTTTGTTTGAAAAGTGGTCTGTTATGTAATGTGTTGCTTTGGTTACTGACATACAAACAGTTCTGTGTCACATTTAATTTTTTATTGGAAAAGTACCGTTTGGAGATCTACAATCTTTTTGCACTGACTCAATAATGCAGAACTTCAATAACAAAAGTTGTACCTAAAAACAATAAGGTGCCTAAGACTTGCACAGTACTGTGTATATACAAACCCCTTTTCCAGAAAAGTTGGGACACTTACTTAAGGACAGAAGGACAAACTGAGAAGTGCATTACCTGAAGGAAATGCAGAATGGTTGCGCAGCTAGAGTGGATTCCACTCCCAGGCAGTTGTTAGACTATTGCTAAGGTGCAACTGTTTTGCTAGGTGGTGGCGGTAGTGTTGCTATGTGGTTGCTATGGTGTTCCTGGTGGTTTCTATGGTATTGCTAGCTGTTTGCTATGATGCTGCTGTAGTATCTCAGGTGGTTGCTATAGTCAAATATAACTACTTGAATCAAAACATCAACTTATGTTGAAATACTTAATTTGAACTGTATTTTGGTGAAAAAATAAATGTTTTTTTTAAATTCACTTAGGTTAAGACATGCATGGATGGTGGGGGAGATGAACTCTTGCTGATTGCGTTGATCTAAAAACTGCATGGATGGAGAAGAAAACGTCTGATTTATGACAGTTTAAATACATATGAAAAATTACAAAAAGCCGAATTGATTCAGTCAAATTAACATTGAAGTAAATGGGGACGTTTACTGTGCCTTGGGCTGAACAAATCCTCATAAATTAAAAAATAATTTGTCAAATGATATATTGAGGGTTCAGAAGGGGGAAGTGTCTCTACCATTTAAAGTTTAAATGGACTTTCTAGGTGAAAGCATAAGTATTTTAGACAAGTATGTTCAGAGAAAAGTTGAATTCTGCCGATTCTCACTGAAAGCTACAGTGGATTGTGACACCACCCACTCTAGCAGCTCCCAATAGAAATGAACAGAGTGAAATTGAAAGCGTGATAGAAAGAGAAGGATGAGTTCAATCTGTCTGTAATTTGAGCATGCAATTTTCGTGGTGGTAGCTCAAAAATTTACCAAATTGCAGCAGTTAAAAAAATCCCCATTCAAGTAGCTGGGACCTTTTTCACAGAAAAACAAGTGTAGCTTAAGAATGGATGAACATGTCCTTTAGAAAAGTAGGAATGGTGTTGATAAAAAATGATAATTATATAAATTGGATAGCAATATATAGTTATATATAACAATATACGATTAAAAGAAAAGGTGATGTGATCCATTGGTAAACATCCCTCTGTCCCAAATTTTTTGAGTGTGTTGTAGCCATCAGTTTCTAAATTTATAAGTTTAAATAAGTTTATATTTAACAAATAGAATTAAGTCTGTCCCCATAAGGATATGAATATCTGATATTTTTTCACCTTGTGGGTACATTTTGCTGGTCCCCATAAAGAAGATGTTTTTTTGTGTTGAATTTAAAAAATAACAAAATTAAAGAGCCAAAAAGTTCCTTTGGGGGGTTGGAGGGCACATCACATTATGCAGTACCTTCTTCACTTCAGGAAGAGGGAACATGCACTTGCACTTGTCAGTGCTGACTACCAGACATAAGACCATCATATTTGTTTCCTTATTAAGCTTAGTCAGTAATCCGACGCAGACATCATCTTACTTGTGGCGAGCCTTTAGATCACTGACAGATATTTATTCCCTTTTTTTTCCTGCCTGCCAGAAGTTCTAGACCTCTTAACTTTCCAGATGTGTCTCTGCTCCCTACTCTTTGAAGTTTGGATTTGTAGAAGTGTTCATCCATTCTCTCATTTTCAGTTTGTTTGGGAAGAATTCTGAACATCTGGTTCTGGAAACCTGGGAATGACATCACTGACTATTATGCTCTTGAATGTGTGCAGTGATTAGGAACAGTAAATGTGTGATAAATGTTCACACAGTCTATGGAATTGTAAAATATACATTTCATCAATAAGCTGTAAGATCTCAGGTTAAAGTGATCAAGTGAGCTTTGACTTATGTAAATGGCAAACACAGCCATGCTCCAGAACTATAATTGGATATAATGGAAATGCAAATCACAGTATGATATAATGCTGAAATAAACAATAATGATGCAATGAAAATCAGATTAGCCATAACATTAAAACCACTGACAGGTGAAGTGAATAGTCTCACTGATTATCTCATTACGATGGCACCTGTCAAAGGGTGGGATATATTACGGAGCAGGTGAACAGTCAGTTCTTGAAGTCAGTGAGTTGGAAGCGGAAAAGTGAGCAAGCATAAAGATCTGAGTGAATATGACAAGGGCCAAATTGTGATGGGTAGATGACTGGGTCAGAGCATCTCCAAAAATGTGTGGAGTGTTCCTGGTATGCAGTAGGTAGTACCCACCAAAAGTTGTCCAGGGAAGGTGAACCAGTGTCTTGATCATGGGTGCCCAAGTCACATTGATGCATGTGGGTAACGAAGTCTAGCTCGCTTGATCAGATGCCACTGAAGAGCTAATGTAGTACAGATTGCTGGAAAAGTGAATGCTGGCTATGATAGAAAGGTGTCAAAGCACAGTGCATTGCAGTGTGTGGGGCTAATTAGCCTCATACCAGTCAGAGTGCCCATGCTGGCCCTTGTCCACCACCGAAAGGCCTATAATGGGCACGTTAGAATCAAAACTGGACCATGGAGCAATGGAAGAAGGTGGCCTGGTCTGATGAATCATGTGGTGTGTGTGCATGACTTCCCTGGGGAAGAGATGGCACCAGGATGCACTATGTGGAGAAGGCAGTGTGATGCTTGGGTGGTGTTCTTCTGGGAAACATTGGGGTAAGCCTTGGCAATTACTTTAGCACACACCACCTAAACATTGTTGCAGAATAAGTACACCCTTTCATAGCAACAGTATTCCCTAATGGCATTAGTCTCTTTAAGTGAGATAACGTGCCCTGTCACACTGCAAAAATTGCTCAGGAATGTTTTGAGGAGCATGAAAAGTGTTGACTTGGCCTCCAAATTACACAGATCTTAGTTCAATCGAGCATCAGTGGGATGTGCTGGACAAAAAGGTTGATCCATGGAGGTCCTCATTGCAGTTTACAGGACTAAACGATCTGCTACTAATGCCTTGATGCCAGATACCACAACACACTTTCAGAGCTCTTGTGGAGTCCAGGTCTTGATGGGTTAGAGCTGTTTTGGTGGCACAAGGGGAACCTACACAATATTAGGCAGGTGGTTTTAAATTTATAGTTGATCTGTGTATATTATATACACATAATTAATTCAGCAGTTCTGTTCCCTCATTGCTGGTAATCATAAAAGATACAAGTCGCTTGCAATATGTAAAGCTCAGTTTAACACCTAAATTAAATTTTAGATAAATTTCAAATAAAATAAAAACCGGAAGGTTGCCGGTTCGATCCCTGCAACCAACAAGTCACGACTGAAGTGCTGTTGCGCAAGGCATCTAACCCCCAACTGCTCCCAGGGCGCCATGGATGAGGCTGCCCACTGCCCCAGGCTAGTGTGTGCTCACTTTACCAATGTGTGTAAATGTGTGTTTCACTGCACGGCTGGGTTAAATGCGGAGGACAAATTCCTCTGTGTGCAGGCACAGTAGGCCAATACTTCACGTTCACTGTTCACTGTTGTGCTTTCTGTGTTACAACAATACTCCCTATGACAATAACGCCAAGACATCATACTTTTGACATGTGTCTTCTTTTGACCAGTTTATTTTTAATTTCTGTGAGTAGAAGAGATATGATGAAGGGTTAAGATGAGGTTATGAGGTACACAGTTTGTGGAGCAAGTATAATTAAAGTGATGACAGTCAAGAGGGCTTGTTATTCCCATCTTGCAGGGGAGGCTACTTCCTTGACGGAAGTAATGCATTACCATCTCAGATGTTGCAAATTCCGTGCTGTAATGAACACCAGGCAGAAATATTAAGAGAGATAAAGAGAGGAAGAACGTGAAGGAGAGAGAGAGAGAGAGAGAGAGAGAGAGAGAGAGAGAGAGAGAGAGAGAGAGAGAGAGAGATCACATTCATGTCTTGGACCTGAGCCTCTGCTTTTTCTTGGATTCGAGCATCAGCAGCAGACAAAGGGACTTATCAATGCTCTTTATCTTCTCAGGTTCTGATGAGACTAAACGTATGCTCCTGTTTTGAATCTTTTCAAGGGATCACATTCTGGATTTCTGAAAATGTTTAAAAGTTAGCTGTCTCTGAGAGTTTTGAAATAAGGTCTTGGAGCTTTAGTGAAGTAGGAATATTTTGTAGCAGTAAAGATGGAGACTTGGAGACAGATAGTAAAATGGAGAGTGGATAGGGTGAAAGAAATAGCATTCTTAAAAATAGGGATTGCGTCATTGTGCATTACTCCGATTCCAAATGATTTCGGGAAGCCAGTGAGGGGATTGACTGCCATGCCAGAGAGTTCCAGGATAAAACTAATTGAATTGCTGGAGGGCTGGAGCCAGTGTGACACAGTTTTACAGTCCAGATCACTGGTGCTAGAGTGGACTTGATTCAGTCTCTTGTGACTACAGGGCCATGCAAAGTGACTGAGACACTGAGGTCAATAAAACATAGAAGCTTACTGGTTGACAGACCAACTGTGAAAGACAAAACTGTCCTCAACAGTTTGAAGTTGTTTCTGAAAGAGTAGGAGTTTTCCAAAATAAAATAACACACTAAAAGAAGACTTCACTGGAAACTATGAACAAATTACTGCTAGCCCTGGCGTTTTGTATTAAATTCTTTGGACTCTAAGGACATTTGTGTTTTACTTTGGAGTTAACCGTTTTATTTTTTTTGTTTCAGTCATTGCTATTATCTTTTCCATTGGACAGTGCCTTAGTATCAATTAACTATTTTTGTATTACCATGTAATTCGTAGTGTAACTAAGTACCCATGCTGTTTAAGATTGCAAACAGAATATATCAAGAGCTATTAATAGTGTAGGCCAGTGGTCAAAGTCAAGTCTCACTTGAGCCATGAGGGAACGGATGGTTCTGGGGTTGGATAAGGAATCATACCATGCTGAATTGCATTGTCTGCTTGAAAAGTGCTACTAGAATCTGAAATTCACAGTGTTGGCAGTCTTTTGTTATTTTATAGGGACTTCTGTATATACAGTACATTTCCATCAAATCCCACACTACACTATGAAGGCCCGTTTGTCTGTCTGCATGTGACACTGTGCTTTTTTGGGTCATCACTTGGCCTTTTTTCACCAGACGGCACAGCCGGAGATGAAGACCATCCTAAGGTCTCAGATACTGTAAATGAAATTTTCCACAGGAGCCCATAAGCTGTCACCAGTATGGGGCAGAAAGTGCCAGTCTGAATCCTGGTACCCTTCTCCCAATCTAAATCCTTTCCTATGTTATTTCTTGTTAAACTTCCTTGTGCTGTGTAATTTAATCATTTTATCACAGATCAGGCAACCTTATGACCACCTCCTTTTCTTTACACTCATTGTCCATTTTATCAGTTCCACTTATTTATCTCTGTTTCTCTCCATACTTTGTTAGTCCCTTATTCTATTCTCTAATGGTCAGGATCCCCACAGGACCAGCACAGATCAGGTACTATTTGGGTAGTGGATCATTCTCAGCACTGCACTGACACTGATGTGGTGGTGGTGTGTTAGTGTGTGTTGTACTGGTGTG
>JAOVVH010000002.1:19577921-19582921 GCA_028566435.1 Scorpiodoras heckelii
TGTGTGTGTGTGTGTGTGTGTGTGTGTGTGTGTGTGTGTGTGTGTGTGTGTGTGTGTGTGTGTGTGAAAGTGTCTGTCTGTGTGTCTGCCCTGCGATGGGCTGGTGACCTATCCAGGGTGTTTCCCTGCCTCCTGTCTAGTGAGATCTGGGATAGGCTCCAGCACCCCCTGTGACCCAGTAGCAGGAGATAATGAGTGAGAATGAGAATTATAATTAAATTCACACAGGACATACAGTATTTCGGCAGCTTTTTCCATGTGAGTAAGCATGTACGTACGTGAACTCCATAGAAATTCATTGAAATCACACAGTCACAATTTCTGCAAATTTATTTTAAATTATAATCTACAAATATGCCATTATTTTTCAATGTGTAGTTACACAGATAAGCATATAAATAAGCACATACGGTATTTTTAATTTAGCTATGTTTTGGCTGCTGCACTGACACTTCAATATATAAAAATAAACCATGCTGTAGTGCACTGTACACTGAACAGCAAGCCACAGCACATCTGGTTCTAAATTTGGAATAAGTTTGTATTATTCCATCCTGTACCTCAGATGATAAATGTTAGGAGGAGAATCAGTGTGAGGTTGGAGAGTGTGTGAACTTTAACTGCTCCTTGAACTGCTTCTGCTGTCCTCCACTGATCCTGGATAACACACATCATCGCTGCATCGCTGCCAACAGCACAGAGGGTGAGCCTCTGACCTCTTAGGTACCAAGAGTGACATCTCTCATTCTCTTATCTCTTTTTATACATCAATCTATACATAAGCTAGGGTTATACTGACACACACTTATGCTAGCATGAAATAACAATTGATTTCTCAGGAACTAATTCCATGTTTGTTATGTAGGACTAACGAAAAGAGGTGCTGAAGAGATTTATTCTATTCTTCAACCTGAATAACAGAGGCTTGGACCAAGAATTTCAGCTTTTTATTTGGAAAAAAAGAATGTCATATTTTATGTGCCAAAGATGAAAAAGACCATCCAGACTGTTACGAACAACAAGTGCAAAAACCAGAATCTGTGACGGCATGGGTGATCTGCATATATGTAATGGTACCATTGATGCAGAGGCTTATATTGTTTTTTTGGAGAAACTTATACTTCCATCATGAGGAATTCCATGTCTATTTCAGCAGGACAATGCCACACCTCATTCTGTACGAGTTTCAGTGGCATGGCTTGACTGGACTGCCTGCAGTCCAGGTCTGTCTCCTGTTGAAAATGTACGGCGCATCATGAAGAAGAGAATCAGACAACAGTGACCACAGATTAAAGTCTTGTATACAGCAAGAATGGGTGAAAATTCCACTTGAAAAACTGCACCAATTAGCATCTTCAATTCCCAAACGATTAGAAATGTAAATTAAAAAAGGTGATGTGACCCAGTAGTAAACATGCTTCTGCCCCAGCTTTGTTTGAGTGTGTTGCAGGGTTCAATTTATAAATTTGTTTATATTTAACAAATAGAAATAAGTTCATCATTGCAAACATTGAAAATCTTCTTCTTCCTCCTCTTCTTTGTCATTTTGTCTGCTAAATAAAGCTTCAAGTGAATTAACAAATGACAGATTTCAGTTTTTATTGCATTTTATGGAAATGTGGTTTGTAAATTTTCAGTCTTGTTTTAAAAACGGAAACAGAAGGGGTAGACCTAATGTCTAGTAGTAGGCTGTTCCAGAGTCTTAGCCCTGCAATTGCAAAGGCTAACCTAATGCTTTATGTGTAATACACTGAAGTACTGCTATGTTCCCACACACCTGACACACAGGTGCTGATTTTCTTTAAAAAAAAAGAGAGAATCCATGAATGCTTGGAGGATTAGGAGTTTGCACAGGCAGCATATGCCATTTAACTTCAGGGGCAGCTGCCTCTTTTAGACAGCCTCTTAAGAAAGCTTATTTTCTATACCTTCTAACCATGAACAGAGAGTACCGAAGAGTCAGTCTTGGCTTACGTAAAATCTTGAAACACTGAAACATGATCTCAGACACATAAAAACACTAGTGTTCAAATTCCATAGTGTTTTAAGAGGATGTGCCTGAGGCAAAGGTTGCATTTATTTCAGTCCACTCACCCTCGATCACTTTTCCAGAAATTTGTCCATGAAACAGACAACTCTTGGATGTCTCTCAAGAATGTTTCTCATCATGTGCTCGGCCAATCAGGGGTGCTGACAGTAATGCTCTTACATTAGTTCCTGTGAATCAGATTTGGAAATAAATGATCAAAGTGTGCTCTGTGCCGTGTCTAAGCCCAAGCAGCAAGCCATCGAGCCAAAATCCTTCATTCACAGCCGCCTTGTGTATTATGTTATAGATTCTTTTATATAACAGTTAGTTTCAGTCCACTGACTGGATTGGACAGTGGGAGCTACAGAAGTGCTTATATATAACTTAAGGGCACTGGGACGTTTCGGTGTGTCCATCACACTGCTTCTGCAACAGAAAATTCCAGTTCTGGCATCAGTCCCATTGAAACCATTATGACAGTTAGAGAGATCATCAGTGGGCTTGGAAAAAAAAACAATACAGCTTTTATAAATATAACTTCTGACTTAAAATATGAAAGCTTATCAGATGAAGATGAAAAGAAAGAAGGAAAGCCAATTTCACCGGATACACCTTTAACAGGAATGTACAAATCATGGCAAGCTAGCTAGCCAGCTAACTGACAGGCTATCAGTGTGGCTGTTTCAGGATCTCCATTTGCGGAGCACAAATGAACAAATTACTTGGCCATATTGTGTCTTAAATGTCAGTTACTCTGAAATGTCACTTACAGTTATTCATTTCTTATTTATAAAATTATTGTATAAAGGCAATATTAAACTTGCAATCATGCTGTTATACTGAATATTGGCAAGGCACTTTTTAACTAATGCTATATGGTGCCTTCAGTCAGGGCCTTCAGCAACATGTGTCACTGCTTGATAATTACACTGAAGTACCAGAAAAACTGGTACTGGAGCCAATGCAAATTACATAGCAACACCATCTATGCAAGTCATTGGTTGCGTCCGCCAGTTTGTATATAAAGCGATAGACATCTATGGAAGCTTCTAGAGCCGTTTCCACATTGAGAATAGCAAGTTATCACGATTTTGCGATTTTCAAAGTGGTTTTATGGTTAGAGCTTGTGAGATGGGTCACAGTGTTTCGGAGGTAGAAGCAAAGTTTGGATTTTCACGTAAGAGCATTTCAAGGGTGTGTACCGTGACTACAATAATTCCAGCAAAAACTCCAACTTATGACAGCAGGGTGGCTATAAAAAGACTCTGGGTGAACGTGACCAGCGTCGGCTGGCAAGAATCATTTCACGTGATAGGCGTGTAACACTGCCTCAAGCAACATCGGAATTCAATGCTGGGGCCTCAAGAAATGTCAGCGTGAGGACTGTGCAATGTTCTCTCCAAGATCCCGTGTGGGAACTACCAAGTATTAACCGGTATACCAGTTTTTCTGGTATGTGATGTATATTGTCTACTTTGAACTGAAACACTCGCAGCCACTACTGCTGGCTAGCAGTAGTAAAACAGATTCAAAGCTGTCTTTAAGCTCTTATAAACCACTTTTCAAATAATTATTCTGTCGCGCTATTACATAATATGACATAAAACATTTTACTGTTGGGATTATAGCAGAGGGTATAGCAGAGGTGCACAAGCCTGAATGTTACCGACAAAATACATAGACAGATGACAAATTAATGGAAAAATAGATAGATAGATAGATAGATAGATAGATAGATAGATAGATAGATAGATAGATAGATAGATAGATAGATAGATATTAAACATTATTAGTACTGAACTACAACAAGATGGCGGAACAGGTACAATGCAGCACTGTCTTAAAAGAAAAAGAACAGGTAGACAGTCATTTATATTATGCAGTGGAAATCTCAATTTCCATTCTATCATCCATTAAAAGGCATAGCTAAGGTTACATATTTAGATGCTAAAAGTCTATTTTTATTGCTATAGTGCCTTCTCAACCAGCTACTTGTAGGGTATGACAAGGAATTGTTGCATATATATTTGCATAATCACCATTTATGGGAGGTTATTCCTGCCATTCATCTTTATTTTAGCTCGCATCTGTATACATACTGCCAGAAACTGCCACAATCTATAGCCAGCAATTCAGCATTCATATTACTGTGCCTGATGTATCTGCACTTTACTTTTCTTAAGAAAAACTTAAGATCCCTGTTTCCATGTTCAGAGCCAGCTCTCCATATTGTTAATCCTAAAACTCCTCACCTCCCTCTGCACGCTATATAAATCATCATAACAAGCAGCAGTGGAGTTGGTATGCTCATGCTGTCTAGGCTACAGACAGTTCAAATATCTTAGCATTCTCAGTAACAAAAATCATCCTGCTATACCAAAATCAGTGGAAGAAAAATTTGCGCTGGAAGCACTTGCATCAAAGCGGTCAGCAACAGCATCACAGGATCTAATTAGTTATATTGCCTTTAAAAAGACTCAAAGGGTCAACTGTGTGAGTCCAAAGGGTTATTTAGAGATGGTAAGTAATGTGCTGAACAGTGAGGTAAAGAGAAGGTGTTGATGGCTTCATGCAGAGGCTGGGTGTTGAAGAGCTTGGTCTAGCTCATGGCTATGTAAGTGTGCCAGCTCTCGTTGAGGGAATCCCAAATGTATCAAAGAGCAGAAGGAGGTTAGGTAAGTGGTTGAAATGGAAACATCCAGTGGCCATCATATGCAATGGCACACTAAATATAATTATGACTGCCACAGCTATCACATGGTGTCCTTCTTCTTCCTCTTCTTCTTCTTCTTCTTCTTCTTCTTCTTCTTCTTCTTCTTCTTCTTTTTCCATTTTTTCACCAATATTCGGTGATATATTTACACTTCACCAATCCACATGACACTTGGTATGGTTGTAGCTCCACATGTCTAATATGGAATACAAAGAGTGTGTGTGCCTAGATGTGCATTTCCCTTCATGCTAGCACCCC
>JAOVVH010000002.1:19585421-19599785 GCA_028566435.1 Scorpiodoras heckelii
ATCGCGCTGTTTTTAACAGCTTGGCCGGTCGATCCAAAAACAGAGCGCTTGCTAAGCTAGCTTAACTCGAATGCTAGCTAAGGAGGGAAAACTGGGTCCCGTGACTCTTAGCCACAAGCTCGTCACTTCTCCGTCTGACCTACGCGTCCCAGAGTCACTTTATTTATTTATTCAAACGGAGACACGGAAATGACAACGAAGCTCCTTTTATAAATTTCATCCAAATATTATTCAGTAATATCACGCAGTTCAGTAATGCCAGATGGACTTGTTACGAACAGGTAACTTTTTTCCCCCTACAGTTTAGTTTAATGAACTGTTGTACGGTTCCGGTGTTAACCTAGCAGGCTAGTAACGGGGTTTTGAGCTGACTGCAAACCAAGTCTACGGTAATTTAGCATTTTAGCTAACTGTATACATGTATATATTTGCAGATATATAATATAGGTTAATGTTATTAGCGTAGTACAATGACATTGAAGTTTGTTTATGGACTCCAAATATCGAAAGTCGAAATTAAATGCATCTGGACATTGACACAATTTGTGATTTTGCTTCTGTACGAGTACAGAGGATTTGAGATGAAGCCATCGGGATGCTGTTGTGTTGAAGTGCAGACTTTAATCTGTCATTCAAGGGGTTTAACAAAAGATTGCACTAAAATTATATCTGTTTAAGAAAAACAAGGATAAAGTCAGTGTACTGGCTGAAGTCTGGCAGCCCTGGACATCAGCAAATGCTGAGTTTCCTCCCTTGAGATGTTTTACCAGGGGGTTTAAGTACTTGAGGCATCTTCAGGTTCTGCTTGTTTTTGGGTCTTTCAGTTTTATCTTCAGTAAATGAAAGTAAGTGAAAAGTATCTTCACCTTGGGTTGAGGTCAGGGGACTGAGTCCATTTCTGTGCCTTAAGTTCTTGGGTTGCTTTCATGGTACGCTTTCTTTGGATCATCATAAACCTGTACTGTGAAGCTCCGTCCTCTTCATCTGAAGATCCATATGATCTTGATCCAGACTTTTTTTTAAAAATTTTTTTACATGGTTTCTAACACCGTCTAATCTGGACTTTCTGTTCTGTACTTCGGTGCTACTGCTGGTTTAAATCTTTAGGTAAACCTTCTGTATTTACGTTCATGAAGGTGCCTCTTGATTGTACACTTTGACTGATACTCCTAACCTAACCTACCTCCTCCAGACTGTTCTCAACACGGCTAGATGTTGTAAACATGTTGAGGTGTTTGAGAACATGTAAAGATGTTGGATCATCTGCTTCACTTGTCTTCTGTGGTCTTCCACAGCTTTTGGTGTTGCTGAGCTCGCCAGTGCGTAACGTCTGTTTAATAATGCGTCAGATTGTTGATTTGGCCACGTCTGAAGTTCCTGCTATCTCTCTGATAGGTCTGTTTTCTTTTGTTTTTTTCAGCCTAATGATGGCCTCCTTCACTTGCGTCAACACCTCACGTATTGGATCACACACTTAATTTTATAATAATAATAATAATAATAATAATACATTTTATTTATATAGCACTTTTCAGGAACCTCAAAGACGCTCTACAGCAGTTAAAAATAGCATTCATATTTTCATAAAATTTGTCGTAAAATAATGAGGAAACGGTTACATTTGAGCCTATGTAACAGAAAATGGCAGTAATTCCTGTGTAACGCAATATTTCGTCAAACCCCTTGAATTAAAGCGGGAAGTGTCCACTTCAGTTACATCTTGATTGCGTCGTTTTGAAGCCATTGTGGTGGTGTACAGAGGCAAAACTACGAAAACAATCGTCACTGTCCATATACTTATGGACCAGACTGTACCTAGCATAAATATACATGTGTTTATACAGCCTGTGTAGACAAAATAGCTATGGGTTTACAATGGTACAGCAGCTTATGAATGGTATTCGTGGACAGTATTTGTGACAGTGAGTCAGAGGTCGCCGTCTCCCCGGTCACCGCTGTGCAGGTTTGAACGTGTTACGTCAGTTTATTTGCGGCTGCGGTGCGAGAAACGATTCCTGCCCCACTTGTGATTCGTACGGTAGAAGAGCGGCGTGCAGTGATTGGTTTTGTGTGGGCCGAGAGTGTGTGTGGTGCCGATATTTATCGGAGACTTTGTGTACAGTATGGAGAAAGTGTTTCTTCACGAAGAAGTGTCCTCCCTATCGTCCTGATCTTGCCCCATCACCTGCTTGGTCGCCTAAAAGAAGCCGTACGAGGACGAAGATTCACGTCTGACGAAGAGGTGAAGACAGAAGTGCATTCGTGGCTCGCGACTCAGCCTAAAACATTTTTAATGAGGGAACATGAAAGTTTGTTTACAGATGGACAGCAAATGTGTATTGCACAGCAGGGAGATTGTGTCGAAAGAATGATGTTTTTGTCTTGTCGGAAAGTTGAGTACAATACATTCTTCAGCCAGAGTGCGGATCATTTTTGACTCACCCTCATATATGAAGTACACAAAGGTTTGGTTTCTTGGTACTAATTCAACATTTTTCATTTATATATCTTGTGTAAGGAAAGTTTGAGTTAAAGTTTTTCCTGAAACGTGACTAAAATTTGCTGCTTGTAGTAAATAGAGAACTGGAAATGATTGTGCAGGCACATGCCCTCTGGGGCAACAACATCTGGGGCCAGCGTTCTCTTTGTGATACAATACTGCAGATCAGTGTTAGGACTCGGTAGACATCCTGTCTGTCACCTGTAGGAGGGCATTAAACCAAACAGAAAAACACTCATCATGTGTTCATGTAAAAAGCTGCAGGTTTATCCCAAACACTTCATTATTCTATCCAATCTGTTCGAAGAATATCTGTTATGTGTTACATTATGTTACATGTTGCTTCAGACTTTACTTTACTTGTTTATTAACTCTTTGTAATTCATTGCTAAATTAAAATAGAAAATTTTATGCATTTTCTTTTGCTTGGCTCTTTTTTTGATCAAGAGTGTATATGCAAGCATGTATTTATTATTATTAGTAGTAATATTGATTGATTGATGGATTGATTAATGTATTTTTTAAAATGATTTAATTAATGTATTCATTCATTTCTTTTTCCTCAGGCCTCTGCAGAATGAGGCTACAGGTATTGACCTGCAGGTTCCACTGTATCAGGAGGTTCGGGGTTCCATGATGACGGGCCATGTGGAGTACCAGATTGTGGTGATCACCCGCCTCGCACCCTTCAAATCTGCTAAACACAAACCAGGAGATGTCGTCCAGTTTGTGGTGAGTGGCAGATTTAATGACCTTGCGAAAGAACACTGAGACTAACAAGAAACTTATCAGATGCTAAACCTGATTTCACAGCCAATGGTGTGTTTTTCTTCTAATTTGTTCTGTGGCCAAGATCATGTTTTGATCCTGTTAGGGTGTACATATGCAGCCCTTAATACAAATAAGTTGTGGTTTGTTACATATAGATAGGTGTGACACATTAAAGGAAAAAAAACCCCAAGTTGCTTGGTTATGTTGAAGCTTTTGAAGCAACTGATTGTTGCTTGGATTGAACAGTTTCGAATCATGAATTTGCAGCGATCGAGGCATCGCCTCACAGGTTTGATGCTAATTACAATAATTGTTATGAATTCTTTAGGTGTCAAAGAAGTACAGTGAAATTGATGAGTTTTACTCCAACTTGATTGCTCAGTATCCCAGCATCGATCTGCCTGCCATGCCCCGCAAAGCACTCTTTGTGGGAGAAACCGACCTCCGTGAACGGCGAGTGGCCTTTGATGAGCTCGTCCGCTTTATTTCCAAACATCAGACCCTCTCTATCTGTCCAGAGCTGATGGAATTCTTAGGTAACAGAACTGGTGAAGACTGTGCATTGCATGTTTTGTATTTAACCCATTAGTATCATCTAACGTGTGGTAAATATCACAGGAGCAAAAGGAGCACTCCATGATGTTAAAGCCTCCAATACTCGTCATGTAGCTGAGGAAGAAAATGAAGATGATGGCTCGGATTTCTTTGGAAAAGATGAGGGACCTAGCACTCAGCCTGAGCGAGTGAACAAGCCAGTGAAAGTAGGAAAGGCACCTGAGGAGGACGATGAAGATGAAGAGGAATTGTTTGACCCTTTAGGCAGTGTTAGGTAAGAAAGAATAAAACTATACACAGTACTCATGATCCCACATGACAAAGTGAGTGCAGTTCACGGTCCAAGCTGCACACTCACCGGATAAGTCCACTAGAGGGCAGCATTTGATCTTTTTTTTGTACTTTTATACATTTGATTATCAAAACTTTAATATATTTTGTTGTACTTTTGTTCAAAGTACTATTTATGACCATAAAACAAGTTTATTTTTAAACTGCGTCATGTCATCGTATCTTGGTGGGGACACTTAAATATTTACACATACCAAATCCTTTGTTTATATTATGTGTTTCTGAAAGGAAAAAAATTAATATTGGTGGTTATATCATTATCAAATGGCAGGATAGCATTGTACAGTCCTGCTGGTACATTCTGCGCATCGGCTCACTCTATGAAGGGCTTTCTTTTCTTGAGAGCTGTATCTGAGGCACAGTGATGCTCCCACAGAGCACAGAGCTTACTTCCGTGTAGAAGGTTTCATACCGAGCTGTGGAGGTCTTAATTACAAGCAGTACAAGCACTGCTGTGCCTTCTTCACCAGGGTGGAGATGTATGTGGTCCATGTTAGGTTCTCACAGATGTTTGAACTCACTTTCTCTTCTGGGGTTTTGTTGATCTTGAGTGGTGTGCATTGTATCCTCTGCTTCTCCCTACTGACATCCACCAGCATCTCCTTGGTCTTGGAGACATTCAAGTCCAAACTGTTGTCCTTATACCATGATAACGGCATCTCCATCTCATCCAGGTAGGCTGTCTCACTGATGTCAGGCCTACAGACACTGAGTCATCCACGAATTTCACAGTGATGTTGGAGTTGTGTATGGCTGTGCAGTCATAGGTATAAAGAGGTATATAGAGCAGTGGACTTGGGGCATGGGAGATTTCATCATTGGCGCTTCTACTGGGGCGATGGGTGAACTGAAGGGTGTCTAATGAGCAAAGACGAGCAGATGACGTCTTTAATGACTCTCTTAAAGCACTTCATCACTGCACGTCAGTGTTACAGGGCAGTAGTTGTTTAAGCAGGGCGTGTTTGGTCTTCTTGGATACAGGGGTAATGGGGGACATTTTGAAGCATATGGGGACAACAGAATGGGCCAGGTACAGGTTGAAAGGTAGGCAAGTCAAGCCGGCGAAGGCAGCGTAATGCTCTTGGCAATGTTCTGCTGGGAAACCTTGGGTCCTGGCATTCATGTAGCTTTTACTTTGACACATACCACCACATACCTAAACATTGTTGCAGACCCAAGTACCCCTCATCATGGCAATGGTGTTCCCTAATGGCAGTGCCCTCTTTCAGCAGGATATTGCGCCCTGACACATTGCAAAAAATGCTCAGGAATGGATTGAGGAATATGACAGAGTTCACAGTGTTGACTTTGCCTCCAGACCTCACTCCAGTCGAGCATTAGTGGGATCAAGTCCAATCCATGGAGGTCTCAGCTCACTACTTAAAGGTCTTAAATGGTCTGTTGCTATTGCCTTGGTGCCTGATACCACAGCACACCTACAGAGGTCTTATGAAGTCCATGCTTTCACAGGTCAGAGCTGTTTTGCTGGCACAAGGGGGACCTACAGAACATTAGGCAGGAGGTTTACATCAATTCCAGTGATTCCAGTGTCTGTGTTTCCCTATCTAAAAAAAAATGTAGAGCCTATAAATGTGATTCATTAACTTACAGTTGTTGTAGTGATGTCTGTGAATGTGAATCTGGGTTCCTCAATTTCTTTTAGTGCTTAAAAATAGCTTGGTAATCACTTGTTACAGAGAACCTGGGTCCATGTCCAGAAATCCGTCCTTGTGAATACATTCTTAGTAGATGAGATTGCCTGAACTTTACCTAGTTTTATACAGATTGTCCCATTCAGTCGTAACATTCTGTCAAACCTGTGCTGTACCGTGTATACGATCTGTACTATTAATCAGTGGTGTTTACTGCCAGCGTCTTTGGAAGCCTTAAAGAGTTTTCTCAAATGTTGGCTTGATGACAACTGTGTGACAGGGTTATTCAAGTCCCTCGTGTCGCATTATTTATAGATTTGTCAATGTTTTGGAAAAACAGCGTAATTTTAAGAGGAGTTGCCTTTACAGCCTTTACTGCGCTGAACGTTGACACTAGTGCAGTTTGCTCTAAAATAATTTAAACATGTCCATGTACTCAGTTTCAGGGTCAATTTCTCAGCAAATCCTGTAATAAATGTGGACAATCTCTGTTTACTAACTTTAGGCTCCTTAAAACAAGCATTGTTTTTAATCCAGTTTTGTCTTTTAGTGGTTCATAGTGTAACTAAACGTCCTTTCATTATGTCTGATTTGTCAGTTTGATGTTGCTGGATATCTTCCAGTGATACACGCTCTTCATCACTGCTCCAAATAAAGATACTATAAAAGGTCAATCATTTGTGCTCCATCTTGGAAAATTCTCTCCCTTATCTCTCATTATGGAAATGCTTTTTATAAATCCCAGTGGAGAATTTTCAGCAACTCTGACGAGGCACCATTTCAAGACTTCTCTAAAAATAAAACATTATGCTTATCTCTCTGCTTCAGTGCCCTGCATTGACTTGAATAGTGTCACTTGCTTTGTGTTTATTAGTGAATAAAAAAGGAAATGGTTATTTGTTTCATTTTGAATTGAATGGTTAAATATCAGGCAAGTTACTTTCGGTGTTTGGTTGAAAGACAGTTAGATTTAGTCATGTGGACAGTGGACAGTGAGCAGATAGTGGTGTAAACAAATTGTTGGCTGTCTAGACTTTTAAAACAACACTACTGATAAATGCTATTTAAACATTCAGGGCTCACCACCCATCCTGGAACGATAGCAGTGTCGTGTCCAGGAGCCATGCTCTGATGTTTTCTCTCAAATTCGTTAGGCCGACATTTTGCTACGTCGCAGTGAGTCACAAGCAAGCTTACTGGAACAAACCTCATACATCTGTCGTGTTTAGGGAGTGTCTGTAAATGCTTTTTAAGAGTTATGCAGCTGATTCTCTGAAGTGACCCTTTCAGACTGCCTCTTCCACCCAGATTTTCTAACAAAGCATCTTTCTGTTTTAAATCACAAGCCTTTATAGGCCTTTCTTTGGCTTTAGAAAGGACCTGGTATGTGAAACTGAAATGCTATGAGGTCATTTGTGTTATTTATCAATTCTCTGATGAAAAGGGCTTCAGCTAGTTTAGAGGAAAGATACATACACAAGAATGCTATTTTGGTTATACTTCACAGATCCAAATTAATATTTAGTTTATTTTCACTTCCAGGAAATCTGTTACAGGTGTCCACGTCTGTAAAATATTATGTTGTGTAACCTCTCAGTGTCTAGGTTTACATGGACCCTAATATTCCACTAATAATTGGAATTAATAGCTCAGTCAGAATAAATCTTCCTCATGTAAACACCTCAGTCGTAATAGACTGGCTCGATCCAGACTGATCAGAAGGAAGATAACGGGTGGTGTAAAATATAAAATAGTGGTGTAAAGGAAAATAGTGCCTAATAACCACGTAAATGCTTTGTCCGATCATTTTTCAAAACCATCAAAACCAGTTTCTTTCAGCTGAGGCTGTTAACTAAGGTCAAGCCATTTTTATCTTTCAATGAGTTTGAGAGGGTTATACATGCGTTTATTTCATCCAGACTTGATTACTGTAATGGGCTTTATGCTGGTGTTGGTCAGGCCTCCATTTCACGGCTACAGTTGGTTCAAAATGCTGCTGCTCGTCTCTTAACAAAAACACGTAAACGAGAACACATTTCGCCCATATTGGCTTCCCTTCATTGGCTTCCTGTCCGTTTTAGGATAGATTTTAAGATTTTATTCTTTGTTTATAAGTCATTGAATGGCTTAGCTCCAGCCTACCTCTCTGAGCTTTTGCAGCCATACATTCCATCAAGGTCACTCAGATCTGCTGATCAGTTTCTTCTGGTGGTCCCTAAATCTAGGCTGAAGCACAGAGGTAATCGTGCATTTTCTGTTATAGCCCCCAAATTGTGGAATGAGTTGCCACTACATGTCAGGCTAGCCCCTTCACTACAAGTTTTTAAATCCCGTCTCAAATCTCATTTTTATTCTCTGGCTTTTAATGTATCTGAGAGTTAATGTTGTGTTTTGTTTATTTGTTTTTATGTATGTCTTGCTTATCTATTACTGGACAGCACTTTGGTCAACTTTTGTTGTTTTAAATGTGCTTTATAAATAAAATTGACATTGACATTTTTCTCGGTTTGGAATGAACATATTATTTCTGTGCATGTCTGCCCATGTGGGTGAACAAGTTTCTGGAACAGACAGAAGATGGCAGCCTTGTGTGCAGATTCAAAAACCATTAACATGCATAATAATTTAATGATGGCTAAACTGGTAAGCATGGTAAACTCTGTCAACTTTCTTCTATGAGGCTTGCTTCAGGCTTTTGCTTTTTTTTTTGCTTCTGACTTGCTGCTTAATTAGAAAGAAGAACAGAAATGCACGAATTGTTCCCAGGACATGATCTGGTTCCATCTTGAAATATGTATTAACAGGCAGAACAGCGCATGCCAAAAGGTTGTATTGTGATTAAATGCTTTAGGCATGTAAAATCACATCTTATCTGATCATTTTATTTAGCGTCCATGTAAACAGTAAAATTAGAATATCTAACCACAATGATTTTAATCAGGTTGAAGAATATTGTCCATGTAAACACGGCTAGTTATATTGAAATCCCATTATAGTAAAACAGTCTAAAAATAATACAGTAGTACCCTCATCCTCCTTCTGCTTGTGCTTATTAAAGTTACTTTGTTCTTATAGGTCTAAGAAGCCTAAGCCTGCCAAGCCAGTACCAAAACCTGCAGCCAAACCCAAACTCTCTCTGTTTGATGAGGAGGATGATCCAGACAAGGAGCTTTTTCAGCCTGCAGGAAAGAGTAGTGAGTGTGGCTTTTGGATTGTGTCACGCACAAAGTAAATGAATTAAGATGTATACACATTGTAGACATGGTTAGGGTGCAGCTTCCAGCAGACATTTTCAATTTTCAATGGGTGAATCACGCTCTCCCTCTGCTCCATGCTTCCTGCTCCATGCTAGCGGACTCCATTCAAACAAACGGAGCTGGCTAACTAGCTTGCTGTACGTTGGCCTAGACGGCCTTCTTCTATGGTGGCCAACTGAACACGTAATGCGATATGCAGCACGCTCGGGAGTAGGAGCGGCAAAAAATAAAACTTAAACGCATTTTAAAATCGATTTTTAGGCATTGTGAATTGATTCAGAATCAATTCTAGGAATCACAATTCTTTAAAGAATCGATTTTTTTTCAGCACCCCTAATACTCCGTGTACTCGGTCAAGATGATGATGATGATGATGATTCTAATCTGAATTACAAGTTGTGCTAATTATGTAGCTAATACTAGTCAGGACTGGTAAGAGCATTCTCATTGTCACCGTGTGCACATAGCAGGAGCCACTTTCTTCATAACGGCACAAAACAGCATCTCCAGTCAGTGAGTTAAAGTCTGAAAGTATACTAAGAACCAGAAAAGTCAAACAGAAAGCATGCAGAAGATGTTGGGATTGATGTATTATATTTTATTGGACATCATCTTGCCTTCACTGTACCTACAGGTGACGTGAAGTTGTTCGAGGACCCAGATTTAGGTGGAACAATCTCTCTTGGAGACTCTTTGCTGCTCCCTAATGCTTACAAGAAGAGTGAAGCTGCTGCTGCCAGTAAACTAGAAGAAGATGTGGACGATCTCTTTAGGTCAGTCATTGTCTCTTCTTGACCTTTATGCAAGGTCTTGAATCCTTTTTGTCCTGTAGTCAGGGATAAGACTGACAATTTTGGAGAATAGCCTAAAAATTGGCTAAACAAAACCCAGAAAAATATATTCTTTTAAAAAGATATTTTGATATTTTTTTTTTTTTTTACATTTGGGCTGATACTTTTTCAGCCCACTTTCCTGACACATCCATAAAACATCTTTAGCAGCAACTGAGAAGACACAAGTGAAGTATGGGCACAGGTGTAACGCTTGAACATGAACATTATTAAGAAACTAAAACTGATAGACGAAGCACACATATTGTCCAGTTAAAGTACACATAGTACAATGTGCACAAAGGAATAGATGACAACTGTTTAAGTTATTAAGTTTAGTGTTTTTTTTTCTTTTAAAATAATGAGATTACATCATTTCTGTTCACCATGTCTGGTATTTGGAGGAGGTGCAGCCTGAACCCACTGGAGCATTACAGACTGGAAAAGGAACCTATACGCTTGCTAAATATGTAGAATAGTTTGTTTCACATTGTTCTTATTATGTCATCAATGAGATCATGTGATATAATAAATCGCTCAACACTAATAGTCAATTACAAAGTATTTTTTAGTATTAGAATAAACAGACCTTCAGATGTAGCCCTCCCATATAATATCATGGCCAGCCTTCACTGCATGTGTAGCCATGTTCTAGGTAGACTACCCACTAATATTCTATTTCTGCTAGCATACACCAATCAGCCATATCATTAAAACCACCAACCTAATGTTGTGTAGGTCCCCATTGTGCCACCAAGCCAGCTCTGACCGTTTGAGCCATGCTCTGTGGTATCTGCCACCAAGACGTTAGCAGCAGATCCTGTAAATTGTGAGGAGAGGCTTCCATGGATAATACTTATTTATCCATCACATCAAACAGATACTTGATCTGGGAAATTTGGAGGCCATGCCAACACCTTGAGCTCTTTGTCATGTTCCTCAAACCATTTCTGGACAATTTCTGCATTGAGGCAGGGTGCATCATCCTCCTGAACGAGGCCCCTGCCATTCGAGAATACTGTTTCCTTAAAGGGGTGTACTTGGTCTGCAACAATGTTTAGGTAGGTGGTATGTGTCAAATTAACATCCACGTGATTGCCAGGACCCAAGATTTCCCAGAAGAACATTGTCAGGGCATCGCATTTCCTCCACCGGCTTGCCTTCTTCCCATAATGCATCCTGATGCCATCTCTTCCGCAGGCAATCGACATACACATATCCAGCCATCCACATGATATAAAAGGGTATGGGGTTTTTCAGACCAGACCACCTTTTCCCATTTCAGTAGTGTACAGGGGTCAGCATGGGCACTCTGACCGGTCTGCAGTTACGCAACCCCATACTCAGCAAGCTGAGATGTACTGTGTGTTCTGACACCTTTCTATCATAGCAAGCATTAACCTTTTCAGCAATTTGTGCTACAGTAGCTGTTATGTGGGACTGGACCATGCACATCAGTGAGCCTTGGGCGCCCATGACCCTGTCGCCGGTTCACCAGTTGGCCTTCCTTGGACCACTTTGGTCGGTACTAACCACTGCATATCAGGTACACCGCACAAGACCTGCCATTTTGGAGATGTTCTGATCCAGTCGTCTAGCCATCACAATTTGGTCCTTGTGAAAGTCACTCAGATCTTTACACTTGACCATTTTTCCTGCTTCCAACACATCATCTTTGAGACCTGACTGTTCACATGCTGCCTAATATATTCCACCCCTTGACAGGTGCCATTGTAATGAGATAATCAATGTTATTCCCTTCACCTGTCAGTAGTTTTAATGTTATGGCTGATGGGTGTACTTCCTTGCTGAAAGGGCCATAATTTGCTACATTGTAGCATATGAAATATGTTAGGGCTGTAACAATTATTCGAGTAACTCGAATAATTCGATTACAAAAAAATGTTTAAGGCTTGGTTTAATTTATGTCACGTATCGTATCGCTCCACTTTGTAAACTAGTGCGCAGCTCCGTCAGTGTTTTACACAGACTGTTATAACTGACGCACATTTCAAAGCTTTAAGGCGGCGCGATTTATTTTGCTCTCTATGGCAATGGCGGAAAATGAAGATACCGTTGAATGAATGAAGTTCAATTTATATAGCGCCTTTCTCAAACCGAAGGACGCTTTACAGTCAACATACACCATACAACATACACCTTTTACACACCGTTGTGTGTAAAAGGCCGAAAATGTCTAAAGTGTGGGAGCATTTTAGGCTGCGTGAAGTGGACAGTGTAGTGTAGTGTATACACTGTAAAACGGACCTGGACTACCATTATAGTACTCCATCAATGCTGCAGCACCTGAACCGAAAGCATCATCATGTGAACTGCACTTCTCCAAGCGGACTCGGAGCCTCTACAAGATAACGTATTATTACGATTGCTAACTGATATGAACACCAGCGCTTGTTAGAACGTAACTACAGTATTTTATAATTATTTGTAGCCTGTATTATGAGTCGATAGAGACGAGGCATGATAAGTAGCAAGACAGCAAATACACCAAGATCTCACTCATGTAATTCATCCTTCATCTCTCCCTCCCGCTCGCAGCACACACACACACACACACACACACACACACACACACACACACACACACACACAGAGATAGGTTACATCTCAATATATACATCTCAGTATAGCCTTCCCCATACACAAGGTAATAATAATGAATGCAACAGAGGGACAAATAGACTAGACTATGTTTGTGAAGTTGTATTTCAGGTTTTTTTCATGTACATTATAAAAGTTTCACAGAAAGGTTGACTAAATGGGCTTAGTTCTGGAGCCAATAATCCAAAGGTTTTAAGCTTTGATCTAATAAAAGTGTTGAGTTTGAATAACAGAAAATTGCTTGCTCATTTTAAGAGTCCCTTCATGTTGCATAACACACTATTGATATAGTTGTTTAAAAACACAAAAGTATGATTTATCCGATTACTCGATGAATCGATGAAAAAACTGAATTCATAGCTACTGTCTCATATTACTGTTGTGTTCTGACTTTTTCCCTTTGTTAGGGTGGAGGAGGATTTGGACAAACTTTTAGCGATCAGTAAACCACTGCAACCAAAGCCAGCTGTTGCCCCAAAACCAGCAGTGAAAGCCAAGCCGGTAATTCCTCACAAACCCTCCTCTGTGGCACAGACCGGCCGGGCGCCTCCTCAGCCCGCCGCGGTCCAGGCAATGGATCAGCACGACATCCTAAAGTATATCCAACAGAACGAGGCTACAGCCAGTGAGGACCTGGACCTTTTTTAGCTCGTTCAGGGACAAGCCAGGCAAAACATTTCAGCATAATGACACTAAAACATTTCAATTTAGACACTATCACAAGCACAGGAGTTTTTATTCCTGGCCTGTTATTGCCTTCAAACTAATAATGGTGCTCTGACAACATTTTGTACGTTTTTTTCACCTTATTCACCCTAAATCAGAGGTCTTCAGAGTTTCCACATAAGTATGAACATCAAACCAAACAGCTGAAACGTGCTGAAATGAGTCCTGTACTTTTTCACATAGTTCCTAATTATATGTGCAGTTTTAATACTCTTCAGTATAATAATGCAGGTAGGAATGTCTTTTCATATAATCAATTCCTACCATTAATCAATTTATAATACAGAAACTATAATTTCTAATATAAATTGACTGATGGTAAGTTGTGATTATATGCCACTGTAATATTATTGCATTATATTGTAGGGACTCAAAATGAAGGAAAGAACCTTTAATAAAAAAATCTCTTTGCACTATGCAGATATTCTGACAACACGGCACTTATTTGAATACATTTGTAAATCGGTGAGTGGATTTGAAACTGATTTTAGAAATCGTGGTAATGTTTAAAAAAGAAAACTGAAGTGTTAGGTCTGTTTATTACTGATTTGTTTAATAGCATATAGACATCATGTTATATTTTTTGATTTGTGTAAGACGTGATTTGTGTAGCTGTAAAGTAAACTTTATACCAATGAAAAATTTATTTACTTTGTAGAATCATCTTTTTGTCTGTTGCTTAAATCAAACACAAGGTGGTGATACAACATAAGCTGCTCATATGAAGTAAAGTCTGGCTTATAAGTTTTTGTTTTTCTGATAATCAGTGAAGTAACAGTATAATGCTGAAGACTTTTTTCTTTTTGAGTTGTAGAGAGAAAGAAGGGGTATTGGAAAGTGCTTTTTTTTCAGGCTTCACTGCACCGTAGCTGCATTACCTATAATTAGTCCTGTTTAAGAGATCAGTCCGTCTGAACCATTTGACCCTTTGCAAAACGGCCAATCCTCCAGAGCACATCTAGTGAATTAGTGCTTGGAACAGTTGATTTGTATCTCAGTTACCGAGAAGCTACACCGATCAGGCATTTTCTCAGTTCCACTTACCATATAGCTGCACTTTGTACTTCTACAATTACAGACTGTAGTCCATCTGTTTCTCT
>JAOVVH010000002.1:19618774-19629549 GCA_028566435.1 Scorpiodoras heckelii
TGAGAATGATCCACCACCCAAATAGTACCTGATCTGTGCTGGTCCTGTGGGGGTCCTGACTACTGGACAACAGAGTAAAGTGTGTATGAAACAGATGGACTACAGTCTGTAATTGTAGAACTACAAAGTGCAGCTATATGGTACGTGGAACTGATAAAATGGGAAATGAGTTGTAGAGAAAAGGATTTGGTCATAACATTATGCTGGATCAGTGTATTTGTATGCATAAATAAGAGAACCAATTTCGGGTAACACTTTATTTGGATACTCCTCCCACAGACGATTTACAGAGTATTTGTACCATTTTAGAAGTAACCTATGTTATAAAATGTTCAACAATGCATTTACAAATATTAAACAATTTTGGTTGAACATTCCAACCCGGACCCTGACCCTGACCCTGACCGTACACATAACACTATGTGAAAAAAAAACAACTTTGTCTACCCAAGGGCTCCAGGACACTGAATAGCTAGTGCAAACTTCTTTCACAGAGGGTCCCCACAGAGGACAGAGTTTTATTTTCTAACCCTAACCCTAATAAGCTGTTACAATGTTACAAATACTGTATAGTTATGTTCATGAATGGTCACATATACTCTATAGATAATCTGATAAACAATCTATAGACTAAGAGAAACACTTGTATTGTTGAATTTCAACTAATAAGCCGGTGAAATGTTACAAATCCTCTGTAAATCCTCTGTAGACGGACAAACCAAATAAAATGTAAGATCTAATGTGCTGAACTGACTACAGGAACTTTTGAGTAGGTATTTCTTATTATGATTTTATAAAAATGGCTTTGGGCTTTATAAAAAAGGTGCATTGGAATTTCAAAGGAGAATTTCTGGCTCTAGGGGGCACATTGAAGGGAATAGAGAAATATGTGAGAAATAAAGCATGATGGGAGGAAAATAATCATTAATGACAGAGTGTGATACTCCTGCAACGTTTACTACTTTCCAGTATAACAGCACATCCTCAAGTGTAGTATTACTCTTATACCACAACAGTTTGTCAGTGATTGACAAGTATTAATTTATTACAGAAGGGCATATTGTACTTATAACTGTCTGTAGTTCCATTTAGTGTTGTGGAATGTCTGTGAGACAAGTATATTCCTGTTATCACTTATGTTTTGGCAGCTCTAAAGATTCATTCCTTCACCAGCCTCTCATTCCTTCGCTTTCTTGAAGCTAATAAGATAAAAATCACAGCTTGTCATGTGATGGAGAAATACCAAAGCTGCCTGACCTGAAAGGTTTCCTGTGGTAGAAGACTTACTGACACTGGAGACTCCTTCCATAAATATTAAATAAATGTCCATTAAAAAAGACCTGCGTTATAAGTATGGGATAATGTAGCTAATTCGCAAAGGCATTAATACTTATCAAAGATGGGGGAAATAATCACATACATTTTCATATCTCAAATGTAAAGGACTTAAAATCCATTACAATATACTATTTCCACCCTTACAAAAATAAACCATGGTTTCTGAGTACTATGTGTTACATTTTTTACTATTACCTGCAAAAGAGCACAAATCACAGTAAAACAGTACTATTAAATTACTAGTAACTAGTAATATTAAAATTGTAGCAGTGTTACAGTGATATGTAACAAAGTAAAAACATTTACCATAAAGCACCATAGGAAAATCATGGTACTGATAAGGTTTAATGTACAAACCCCATTTCCAGAAAAGTTGTGACACTTTCTAAAACTAAAAACTAATTTGTTAAATTGTTTGAACTTTAAGTTAACTGATAAAAGTATAAATGAAGCATTTTCAGTGCTTTCACTGACAAACCTAATTGTATTTTTAAAATATAAAAAACAATAGAATGTGACACCTGCAACACACTCAAAAAGAGTTGGGACAGAGGCAAAATAAAACCGAAAAGGTTACACAAGTAATATTATTCTGGAAGGTTCCACAATTACAAGTTTAACTGCTAAAAGGTGAGGACATCAAGATTGAGGAGGATCCATCAAAGGCTTAGTCCTTAGCAAGCAAGGGTGGGTCATGGTTCACCACTTTGAGAAAATTTCATGAGAGAATTGTCAGTCAGTTCAAATACAAACAGTTCATAATATCATGACAGTTCATCTACAGTTCATAATATCATGAAAAGATTCAGGGAGTCAGGGGAAATCTCGGTGCATAAAGCCCAAGCTGCTGAATGTGTGTTACCATGAAGCCCTCAGGCGGTATTGTTTGAGAAACCATCATGGTACCGTGTTGGACATAGACACATGGGCTCTGGAGTACTTTAGAAAATCACTGTCACTTAACACAGACCACCGCTGCATCAAGAAATGCAACCTGAAAATGTATTATGCAAAGAGGAAGGCATATATTAATTTTGCACAGAAACACCGGCGAGTTCTCTGGGCCTGAAGTCATCTGAGATGGACAGAAAGACACTGGAAATGTGTTCTGTGGTCAGACGAGTCCACGTCTCAGCTTGTTTTTGGAAAAAACAGACACTGGATTTTATGTGTTAAGGATGATAAAGACCATCCAGACTGTTACCAATGAAAAGTGCAAAAACCAGCATCTGTGATGGCATGGGGGTGCATCAGTGCCCATGGCGTGGGTGATCTGCATATATAAGTGAAATTAACATTGATGCGGAGGCTTATATTACTATTTTGGAGAGACATATGCTGCTATCAAGACAACATCTTTTCCCAGTAACTCCATGTCTATTTCAGAAGGACAATACCAGGCCTCATTCTGCATGAATTACAACAGCGTGTAATCATTCCCAGAGGATTTAAAAGTATAATTAAAAAAAGAAAATGCTGTGATGCAGTCATAACATGCCTCTGTCCCAGCTTTTTTTGAGTGTGTTGCAGCCATAAATTTCTAAAATTGTTTATATTTACCAAATAGAATTAAGTTCATCATTGAAAACAATGAAAATCTTTTCTTTGTCCTTTTTCTGTTAAATAAAGCTTTAAGTGAATTAACAAATTTCAGATTTGAGGTTTTATTACATTTTGAGAATGTGTCCCAAGTGTTCTGGAAATGGGGTTTGTATGCCAACACTTTTACCATTAAGTGTCACAGTAAAATCATGCTTCAGAGTTTGATAAAAAAATTGGAATCACAAGAATTAAATCATAGTGTGTTTTTCTGTGGATTAAATGTACCACAGTTGCATGTATAAAAAGTATTTAAAAAATAAAAGCACACCAATACATTTTGCAAGAGGTGTACTTCAAGGTTATGGTAGAAGACAGCTAATGCTAAAGGCAGGTACCGGTATTATTTTTTTTTACACTGGGTCCTCGGTATCTAAATTATTGCTGTACATTTATTAATCTGCTTTTCAAAAGGCATAGCTAAAAGACCATAGCTGTTTTGCCTGATAGTATTTCCTAGTTAGGACATTACTGATTACTGAGAATTTTTTTTATCTAGTTTGGTCCAACATGCTTGGTAGAGAGGAGTCAGTCCATGTGAGTGGAGCTTCTAGCTATAAAGAATTGTCTATTTGGTCTTAAAGATGCTGTTTAAGGACTTTCAAAACTTTTCAAAAGACTTTGACTTTCAAATTCAGGGTAACTGAGTACTACCAGGAACAGACAACGCAATGGTTTCAATGGTTTTTGTGGTTTAACACATTTATCTTATTTTCACACAGGAGTAAGATGTTTGTCACCTATGTGTTTCACTTAAACTGGCAGGCTTGTGTCATAGCAGGTGCTGAATACAGTGCAGGTCAGGCCAGAAAAGTGTGTGAAGAGGCTTGATGTAGGCGAGGACTCAAGTTCTTGTTTGTGTTAAGTGCCACAACTGCCACTGTGGATCCGCATCATACTGTATGTTGAAATATAGTATTTGTGTTTAATTATGTTACCACTAGTGTCATGGGTAATTTCCTCTGGGAAAAAAATCCACCAAATGAGTAAATGTAAAAGTAAAAAGAATGTATTAAGGAACTGAAAAGCGGAACAAGAGATTATGTAGAAAGTAAAAGTGAATAATAACATGTATAAGGAATTATAACACAATTCTGTATGTTGTAATAGCAATGTCTTTGATGGTATGAGACTGTCTTGAACAATAGTACAAAATGGACAAAAACACACCCTCTCAATGCATGCTCTTTTTATACCAGACAGCACAAACAAAGAATCTCAGAATGACTCATGGACACACACACACACACACACACACACACACACACACACACACACACACACACTCACTCACTTTTAGACTGTTGCCCTCCCTGCCTTTTTGTTCAGTTCACTTTAACAGCAGAGCTCATTAAAGACAGACAGATATAGGCCATTGCAGGGATGAGAGAGAGAACTCAGTGGAGTAACACTTTCCACTGTCACTATCATTTTAATACTACATTTTAAAACCTTTCAAATCCTAAACTGATGATTGCATTGACTGAAGACTAGATTAACCAGTGGAACACTGCAAACAGTACATACACACATGGTAATGGCATGGTAAGTATATATTATAAATATAGCCAGTTTGTTTGATGCACTTTATGACTAATATGATTATCTAATGTTTTTAGACCGTACACTCCAAGAGCTCTTGCAACTGCAGATTAGCATTCCACTCTTTACATTTCTCATGTATGTAAAAGAGGCTAAGCTGTATGAGATGAATTTGAAGAATGAGGCATTGTCTTGGCTAAACAGACACTGGACTCGCTTTGAAATGACTGAACAAAAGCAGAGGACTGGCCTCAAAAGCTCGCTGGGTGTTTTTGTAATGAGTCTTTTTTGTATTCTGGTGAAGCAGCAGCTGAGATGTGAATGGATCTGAACTGGTGTGTGACAAACAAGCTGTGAATCATGGGAGCAAGCTCATCCATGAGTAATGTGGAAATGTAGGCCAGGCCCGTAGGCCAGTGTAGACTCCCTGCCATGTCTGAGGAGCGAAGTTTAAACATGTCTATAATTATTGAGATTAAATATGAGTCGTGACCTGGGGAAAGTGTACAATAGGTAAAAATTTGATTCTACTGAAAGCTTTCCTGGTCTGAAATATGAACATTCTCTTTCTTTGATTGTATCTCAACTAGAAGTAAAGTTATAGTGTTTTAATCTCTGGTTGCCCCAAAAGTGAAAAGGGTGAAAATCACATTTAAAGATTCCACTCCACATCTACATTTGTTAAAAAAAATAAAAAAAAAGGTTATTATACACTTAGAATAAGAACTGACTTATCACTGAAATTATCAGCATTATCCATATCAATCTCTGTCTCATCACCTAAAGTGTAAAAGTCATTGCATTTAAACACAAGCTCATTCTCGTCTCTTCACTCAGCCGATCTCTCATCAGGCAAACACTGGTTAGAAAATAATCACTGATTCATTTTGTCACTAGTGATGGGGACGAGACCAAAACCTTAAAGGGTCGAGTCTGAGTCAAGACCAAGACTTTGGGATTTTGGTTTGGTCAAGACTGAGTCTTTGGAGGAGGTGAGACAAATAAAAAGTCTTTTAGCATAAAACTTTTTGCCTACACTGAAAACATCAAATACGCCAGTCAGTTCATTGTGAATTAATTGATTCATTTTATTGTATTTTTTTTATTAACATGTATTTAGTAACATGTATGTAATTATTTGAAGAGTATGAAAAATGCCGAAGTTTCTCATTGTCACCGTGGTGGGAAAGAACGATCTCGATGTCTCCCTCCCTCTATGAGTCCAACCCATACTGCTCTTGTCCAAGCCTGATTCAAGATCGAGTAGAATTACTTTCACTTCCCGAGATGAGACAGAGAAAGTGAAAAAATGGTCTTGAGACCAGTCTCCAGACAAAGAGCAGAACTGAGTGCTACAACACTATTAGTCACTTCTGTTTTGTTGTCTCTTTGTTAGGTTACATTTTAATACTTTGCCCTCTGTCATCTGTACTGAGTGTGTAACTGCTCTTCTCTTTATTATTCACTCCAGGAGCATCGCAGACATTTTGATTAGGCTTATGTCAATTTCGTACAGCACATACAGGTAGCTCTGCAACAAAATGATCAAATTGTGGCATTCTTTGTTTGGGGAAATCACGCTTAGCTAGCAAGGTTGTAGACATCTTTAGGCAGACTGAATGAATTTACTGCTGCTTTGGTTAAACTTGGCTCTTTACCCAACATCAGAAATCCCAACCTGCAGAAACTTGTTTCAGGGAGGTGGGAGCGACCCCCACCCCCCACCCCAATCCTATAAACCATATATTAGATTAGATTAGATTAGATTAGATTAGATTAGATTAGATTAGATTAGATTAGATTAGATTATTCACCTCATGGCATCTTTTTTTTTATTCTGTTACAGCAAGTCTTCAGGGCGCTTGGCCTCATCACATATTACTTCAATTGATTAGCTCATTAGTAGCAATTCAGCTAGTTTAAATAATGTTAGCTATGCTAATGAATGAATGACACCTGTTAAACTCACCTTAACATGTTAATTACAATCATTTATCCAACCATGGGTGATAGAAAAGTTACTGTTGCAATCAGTGCAGCGAACAACGCTGTCATTATTTTCACCCCTGTTAGGCAGGGGCACACTAGTGTAGTCTGGGGTGAACTGTGTCTCATATTTTCTTTTTGTGGGACACTGAAGTAATGGACAATGAAAGAGAGGGCACGGGAGAGATAAGTTGATTGTAAATCCTGCCCACAGATAAAACTGATGAGTTTTATGTCAGGATGCTTTCTCTGTCACTCTCTCGCTACACTTGCTCGCTTTCAAAGAATTAATTTTCTGGGATATTGTATATAATTTGCGGCCATCGGGGAGCTGCTATCAATATGCAGGAGACTCGCGGAACTTCTGGGAGAGGTGGGATGTCTACAACATGATCTACATGAGCAGATACCAAGGCATGATTAGAAAGTATTTCCACATTGTTTTTGGTAAAAAAGTATTATATTGTCAACGTATTATATTGGCAAAATAATTTACCCAATTAGCCATTGACTGTTTCCAGAATATGACATCTGATGGGTTTTCCCGCATTGATATTTATTTACATCTTCCTGAGAACAAAAAACTCCTTCTTCCTGAATCTTCATCGCTGTCTCCATTCTCGCTTTCATTGGAACTGTTATCTCCTGAGTCCTCTTTCCTCCATGTCGTGTCTTGATGATGGATGTCCTCCTTCTCGCAAGGTGGGGGTCTTTTAACTGAGTCCATATGTGAGAACGGTGCATTGGTTTCCCTTTCATCCTCTGATACACCTCGGTCCCTCTTTTCTATTGCAGCTTTTATCAGTCGCTGTCCCTCATGTTCAAACAACTGGAGGATGCCAAGCTCTATTTGTCCCTTTCCTTTATGCTTTTCGCAGAGAAGTTCATCTTCACAGCATCACGACACAATACACAACATCAACAGTACTGAAGTGCCTTAGTAGAAATTATTAGCATGAGTTAAATACAGTATGTTTATAATGAAAAGGTATTACATATACTGTACATGGCATTGTCAAATGTTTATGGACACCTGACCATCACACCCATTTATGGTTGTTAGATATGCCATTCCAAATTTATTCTCACTTTTGCTCTTATGATAATCTCCACTCTGGGAATGCTCTACATTACATTTTGGTAAGTGGTTGTGGGGATTTGTGACCATTCTGTCACAAGAGCATTAGTGAATTCGGGCACTGATGTCAGACAAGGAGGCCTGGCACGTAGTCAGCATTCTATTTAAGGTGTTCAGTGATGTTAAGGTCAGGGCTCTGTACAGGCTGCCCGAGTTCTTCCACACCAACGTTGGAAACCATGTTGTCATAAACCTCGCTTTGTGCACAGGGACATGCTGGAACAGGTTTGGGCTTCTTATTTCCAGTGAAGGGGAATCTCAATGTTACAGCTTACAAAGGTATTCTAAACAATTCTGTGCTTCCAATTTTGATGGTACGGTTTGGGGAAAACCCATATATGGGCGTGATTGTCAGGCGTCAACATACCTTTGGCCATATTAGTGTACATTTTGTAAACTAAGATTCCAGTCATCTTATTCTGAGCCCAGCAAGTAAGTGGCTGTGTTGCAATTTCTCCAAACCAGATCAGACTGGATCTATCAACATTACTCATATAACAGTACCTACAACTGCTTGCTTAACTGCAATAAGGCCTGGCCTAATGTATTTTATGACAAAAATACCTTTCACACTCCTCATCCATCTTCCAGACATTCTCTTCAGATTGCCAAACAATCCATTTAACTGAGAACGAGCAAAGTTTGCTATACATCTTGGTCAAATCAATGTTGTACATACTGTTTATGTGTTGGTTGTTGTTAAGGAAATAAGCTGACACTCGGAAATGAGGGCTAGTTTCAGTTTCTTGGTGAAGTGAATGTGTGACACTCTGTAAAACACAGAAGCATGATTTCAATAAATGTAACAATGCTAGAAACTTTTCCGAGTTGGCTGATTTGGCTCAATTAGATTTATGAGAGACTCATTTCAGCCAGACACATCACCCTCTATTCATACCCTGTTGAAATAAATCATGCTTCAGGAAGCTCAGCAGTTCTTTAACAATGTCATGACTAGGGTTGTTGTGGTGTCATGGTTTGTTAAGGTGTACTATAGGATGGACACTGCACTGTTTTCATAATAACAATTAAATTTATTTGTTCATTTGTTTGTTCAGTGTTGCCTTTCCTCACAGCTACTCCCTCTTCCAGCTTATAATGATAATGTGATGACTATCCTACTGGCAATGTAATGCAATTTTCTGGAAAATTCATTTTCAAAACATTCTTTCCTAAAATCTTTCCTATTTATATTAAATGTGTTTATATTGGGAGGTATGGTAATGTCATTATTACTGGTGAATCATATGCAAATCCATCATGTCAGTAGACTGTGCATGAACATGTTTGGAAAGATTAAGCTGTATCTGACCCAAAGCAACAACACCTATGCACGTCATTGGTTGCAACCGCCAGTGTATAGATAAAGCGAAAGACATCTTTGGAAGCTTCTAGAGCGGTTTTCGCTGTGAGAATGACAAGTTATCACAATTTTGCAATTTTCAGGGCAGTTTAATAGCTGGAGCTCGTGAGATGGGTCACGGCATATCAGAGGTAGAAGCAAAGTTTAGATTTTTGCATATGAGCATTCCAAGGGTGTACCGTGAGTACAAGAGTCCCGCAAAACCTCAAACTTATGATAGCAGTGAGGCCGTAAAAAGACTCTGGGTGAACGTGACCAGCGTTGTCTGGCAAGAATCGTTTCACATGATAGGCATGCAACACTGCCTCGAATAACTCAATGCTGGGGCCACAACAAACATCAGTGTGAGGACTGTGCAACGTTCCCTCCAAGGTCTGGTGCCAAGTTTTAACTGGTATACCAGTTTTTCTCTTACTTCATCAGTGTACTCTATATATCCAATTTGAATTGATGTTGCTAAAACTTCCACTATATCCTGTGGTAAAAGAGCTTTAATGCTTTTTCTTCAGTGTAAAAACGCAACAGAAAGCTCTGTTCTGTCATTTCCTTTTAAAACTGAATATAAATTCAGAAAAATAAAATATAGATGATGTTTAACAGGACTTATCAGTGGAGTTACAATTTTAGGTAAGTTATAGGAAAAGTTAGGTAGGTTAGGTAAGAATTTCCTAGCACAGATATAGCCTTTATAAATGTTATGAGGATGTCTGCTACTGTACTAAAGATCAAGCACTGTGAAAGTTTCACAGTTCATATCACTACTTTTATTTATTTTTTATCACATTCCTGAACCCTGAAAGTGATCATTCGTTAAAGCAAATGAAAAGGGAAGAAAATGTATTCATTTGTCAGTATCTTAATCCATCATGAGAATATCTCCTTCAGTCCTGCAGTCATTTTGGCAGTTTCCCAGACCCCGATAAAGCTTTGTTCCACCTCCACTCAGACAGAAAGGGTATTAAAAACACTGGGCAGATTTTTGCCCACTGGAAACACAAGGTTTAGTCATGTGTTTGCAGGCGTATGCAAGTTTTAATCAGCATCGCTGTTTCAGAGACAGGTCGTTTTTGATTCCTGCATGGTTGAGTTGCCGTGTGTAGATCTCTGGAATGTTCAGCCCTTTATAAATCAATCCTATAAACCTGTCTTAGCAATCTAGCTCTGTGTCCTGTCAATCTATCAGCGGCCACATGAAACGTTTGATGTTCTATGAAGGTACAAATTGTAAAATAGACATTACTAAAGTTATTACAATGAATGGATGCATATCAGAAACACAAACACACCGGCTTTTCTTACATGATAAGATGTTGAGAGTAAAGGTTGTACTCCGTGGGTTACAGATTGTTCTTTTTTTTAGGTAGGAAACAAATAGTTTCCATTATATACTGTACACAATGCACAATTACAATTACAGTTACTCTCAAGGATATTTCTAGGTGAATATTGATATTATACTCAGATAATTACTTCATTAGAGCTTGTGATTTTAATACAAGAATAAACACATAGACACAAAGGCATGCAAACATAGGCATTCGTACATATTTTCGAGCTATCACACCTTGCCTGAACACATGATAAAGAGCAGGAAATTCCAAGCTTAATACCCCCAGATCCCTCTCTCTCTCAACCTTTCTATTTAAAGAGTTATAAACACTTCACCAAAAAATGCACCAAGGCTTTTGTGTATTATGTTCTTCTTCACATCCTTGCACACAGACACACACACACACAGAGAGAGAGAGAGCGAGAGAGAGAGAGAGAGAGAGAGAGAGAGAGAGAGAGAGAGAGAGAGAGAGAGAGAGA
>JAOVVH010000002.1:19649097-19668376 GCA_028566435.1 Scorpiodoras heckelii
GTTTCCTCCCACAGTCCAAAGACAAGCATGTTAGGTTGATCGGTCACTCTAAATTGCCCGTAGGTGTGAATGTGTGCATGAGTGTGTGTTGAACATGCGATGGACTGGCGACCTGTCCATGGTGTACCCCTCCTTCAACTGATGATGTCGGGCTCCAGCCCCACTGTGACCCCGAGTAGCGGGATAAAGCGGAAGATAATGGATGGATGGATATTAGAAACTTTAACATTTAGTTTAAGCAGTTAAATCACATTTTGATGTGAAACAACACTTTTAAAGTAAACTTTGTGTAGTATGAGCTTTTAAATCTGACCTATCACATAACCCCTTTTTCAGTGTATATATACTGTATTTAGAAGTCCTAGACCTAGCCTTTTGGAAAACTCAGCCAAAAATTATGAATGATAAGAAACAGTCATTTTCAAATGTGGTCAAATGTTGTTTTGAGAACATTAATGATTACCCAATTAGTATAGAAACAGATCTGGTGCAAACTTATATTTAATTAATTACATTTCATTGACCTTATGTAATAACATGAACTGAATCATACTGTTTATTTGTTTGGAAAACAAATGCCACCAGCTCAACCAATAAAATAGGGAATGTAGGCCCATTACCGCAAAAGTATAATAAAATTAAGATTATTTTAAAACAGCAAATACAAGGAGTATCTATTGTTATGCAAGTTTGCTTGCTTTACCATTTTATACCATTCTTTGTGCTGCAATGCTCTCAGACAAAAATTATAACTGCTAAGAAATGATTGCATGTAAACAATTAAGGCTGTAACTGACTGGTGAATTTAGTGAAATGCTGCTTTGGGAACATTAAGGGCCAAATATTGAACAGCAAGAGGCCAAAAAAGCTCTGCCTCACAGTTTGAAATGGTGTTTTATGAATTTTTTTCAGCTGGTGCCACCTCCAGGACGAGCTGCAGGATCACTGTGAGTTTGTCGAGCAGGCTTGGACACAGTTTATAGTGAATGAATGGAATATAAATCAAAGCCCCACTTAGGATGAAGAGGGTCACATACAGGTACTCAAGCTGAGGATTGTCAATGATGGGTGCTAGAACCAGGAATATGGCTGCCAGCAGCACCAGGATAGGAATAATAATGGGTACCTGAAAAAAAGAACATAGAAAAACAAAAGAGAAGTAGAAAAGTCCAAAATAGAAAGAGTTAACAAAATAAAAAAGATTAGGCAAATTTAATATTGTAGTATCTTTTGCATTTTCAAATCTGTAACAGTTTATCAATCATGTGAAGCTCTTTCTCACCGTGTAGGAACGAGGAAGATCAGGACATTTTATTTTTAGATAAAGTAACCCCGATATTGTAACTCCATAGAAGAACCAGGCTGTAAAGCTGAAAATCAATGGGAGCGGAGTTAGACAAACAAAGCAGATTAAAACTAGACTTCACATGCAAAACATGTTTTAACTAAATATATATATTGCAGGTGCTTCAAAGGCATTGATCTTAGCCAAATGATTTTATAATTATGTGTTGGTCACATTTTTAATAAGTCATGTTCATTACATTATTTCTTTTACACATCAGCAATAATGCTGCATGTGTACAGTTTAGCTTTTAATGCAATAGGATTAAAAGGTTGTAAAATAAAATCAAATAATCTGTGTGAATAATTATTATGTCTTGAGCTGGTAGAGTCAGTGAAGATGCAGGTTACATATTATTCAGACCTGAAGAAGTTGATTATGCCCTGAAAATCTCCAGGAATGAGCACAATGAGGGAGATGATGGTGGTGAATATGAGAGCTGGAGAGGGAGTGAGGCGTTGCACATGGGCCATGGCCAGGATGTTAGGCTGAAAAAGCCACACAAAAAAAGATCCTTAAAATTTTTTTAAATGTTACGGTCAATTATTTAGAAAACTATAATAAATAACATTGTCATAAACCAAAATAATACATGCAAATCCAATTTTTTTAAAAATGGCTCAGGGTTCCATCCTGAGCTCGGTGACTGCTTGTGGGGAGTTGGGATTTGTACATGTCCCTGTTATGATGCGCTTTCCCTCCATCTTCTATTTCTACCTCCAAAAAACATGCTGAACTGGCTACTCAAAATCACCCATGGCTGTGAATGAGTGGATATGCATGTGGATGTGATTGTACATGGTGCCCTTTGATAGAGAGGCATCTCGTACAGGGTTCCTGGGATGGGCTCCATCATCCATTTATCCATCATCACCCTGACCAAGATCAGTGGATATTGAATAAGATATTGAAGATGAATAAATGAAAACTAGAAACACTGCCTCAGAAACTAACTGAAATACAGAAGCAGAAAGAGCTGCATGAAAACATTCTAAAGAGTAAGTACTACTTTAACACATTTTCACATTGAGTATGAAAAACATGCTGCTGCAGTTAAAAAAATGATGGCAAAAGAATATTTTTTTCTTGTTTTCCTTACCATATGACCCTCCCGGGCAGCTACAAAGCAAACACGTCCTCCGCTGAAGAACGATCCATTCAGAGAGCCTAAGGATGACAGTGCTGCTGCAATAGACATCACCCAGCCCCAACTGCCCAGGACTTTATTGCTGTTTTTAGAGACAAAACACTGTCAGCATCAAAAGCTATTCAATCACTGACCAACAACATACTCAGTGGACCACACAATGTTTCTGTATGCAGAGGAAAAAACACTTACCCCCAAGTAACTGCTACAGCACTGGATGTCATCATCTCTCTTGGAGTCATGGCAGCCAGATAACTGACATTGACCAGCAAGTAGAGGATCGTTACCATCGGGATGGCAATCAATAATGCCCGGGGGAGATTTACCTTACATAAATGAATATAAAGAAGAAATCAGTGTTGCAATATATCGTTTGTTGTTATTACAAATATCATAATAATCACTAATTGACTTTTGACAATTCAGAAAAAAGATATCTGCTTCCATTAGTGCATGACAGAATAACATTTTGTTGTAGACAAATGCAGATTTGTAATAATTAAGTATATTATATAAACAGATCCTCAACACGAAATATCTTACTTCTCACCTGTGGCTTTTTCACCTCCTCAGTCACAAAGTTTAGATTAGACCACCCTGCGAAAGACCAGAGTCCCTGATATACAGCCATTCCAATGGGACCTAGCCCCAACTTTGTGTCCTGAAAGCCAATGTCTAAATTGTCCAGGCTTTCCAGGCCACTCCAGACCAAGGCCACCATTCCACCAATCACAATTACTATAAGAGCCATCACTTTTGCCACCAGGAAGATAACCTGAATTGCCATGGAGAAGCGAACATTCAGCATATTGATGGTAGCCACCACAAAAATGGACACCACTGCTATAGATTTCACCAACAATGTAGGTGGCATGCAGTCTGGATAAAAAGGAGACACAGCATATTGAGCTAAAGTCAAAGCCATTGCTGAAATACCTGCTGGCTTCAACACGATTATAAAGGTGAATGCCACAAAAAATGCAGGTAAGGGTCCGTAGATTCTCAGGACGTAGATGAATTCTCCTCCAGACTCTGTGAAGACACTGCCGAGCTCTGCATAAGTTAGCGCAGCACACAGAGTCACCAGGCCGCACACAGCCCAGATGATCAAGCTCGCTCCAGGGCTTCCAACACTGGACATCACAAATTGAGGAGACATAAAGATCCCTGAACCTATCATAGTGCCTGCGACCAGAGATACCGCACTAATCAACCCTACCTCCCGCTTCAGCTTCAGCCTTTTGTATTCTCTTCTTTGCATGATACAAGTCAAATTGAGCTTACCAAAGTTTGCAATGTAAGGACGAACAATACAGAGGGGTAATGAGATACTAAGTCCAATGTGTTTCTGCTTAAATATTAACATTTATGGCAGCTTGGAAAAATGTACTGCAAAAGAAAAACTTTAGAGTAACTTAGGTCAAGTTAGAAACACTGCAACCAGATTAGGTTAGGGTTTTCTTGTGAACATTAGAGGAACCTGTTTGTTCCTTGTCATCATTTTTAGGCATTCCAGCTCATCTGTATTTTTAACTACCATTACATCTAATTCAAATGAGTAGATACTGACTAGCCAAACCTGCAGTGCTAGTGATGTGTACAAATAAAACAGCTACACTCTAACACTGAGACACTGACAAAAAATGTCAAAGAAATTGATTCAGTTCATTTCAATTTTATTATGACACAGCAATGCTGGTGGTCATATAGTTTTTTTCAGTTTTTTTCCTATGACCAATATCATAGATGTCACCAATCATCATGAAACTTTGTATGGATGTAGCCCCACATGTCTGATATGGAATATAAGCTTTGTATTCCTAGGTTTGTGTTACCCGTTGTGCTAGCGCCCAGTGAACTGGGGCAGGCTCAAAGCACTTTTTAGGCAATAGCTCGAAAACTGTTTTGCCAAAAATTATGGCCTCTAGGAGGTACATTACTCATTATGATTCATCTGTGGAGTAGTGCCACCTAGTAAATTATGTTATATTGTTATCCAATATCTTGTGATTCATTTTTTAGATGCATATCAAATGTTGTGAAATTTCCTCCATAGCAGGTGCTGCAGCAGACACCTTTCAATATCTGAAGAACTGCTTAAGCTACAATTTTGAGATTTCTCACCCTGCATTGCTACCACATTGTTTAGATTTATGCCAAATTTATTTGTAAGTAGTCTTTGTATTACACAGTGTGATGGCTACAGAGCCTAGGTCTTTGCAATTACTTGGGTCTGTGAACAATTTTAAACCTACCTCTTGGGGATGGACCAAACTAATTATATGCCTTTGATCACCAAAATAATTTAGTTTTACTTCCTGAAATCATAAAGATAACTGCAGCTTTCATTTTGCAGCCTTATTGCCACCAACATCCACTTAAATAAATTGTATTAGAAATGATACCTTATGTATCTGAGACTAAACTGTTGTGCATTAAATGCATGTCAGGTGTAAATAAGGACAATGGTAATGGTTTACTGATTAACCAGTCAGCCGATCCATCGGGCCAATTAAGTGCCTTTTTGAGATAAACAGCATCAGCCAATGCCTGCATTCACAAGTTTAGTGAACAAAAGATGTCTGCAGACAAGTCTACAGGCAGCCTTGTCAGCATGGATTCCTTGTGTCAGTTTCGTCATGGCCGGATGTCATGGGGGCTGCGAAGCTGTGGAAAACATGCAGTGCTAGATGTAATGTCACCTGAGAGAAAATGGTATGACTTAAATTCCTAACTTTTAAAGTTCAACATATGTAGCTGCCCACTCAATATAACATATGACATGTTTACTGTCTGTATAATTAGATTGATTCTGATATTTTAGTGAGAAAATGCAAATAATGTTAGTTGGGAATTGTAACAGCAGCAGACAGTTAAAGTAGATTACAAGGCTTGAAAAACTATTGTATGGGTGTCCCCAGGCCCCAGTACTACTCTTGATGAGACAGAGTCTGAAAACATGATGGCTGTGGGAAGTTAAACAAGTGTAACTATGAAGCCTTTTATTGTTGGTGAGCTTGTGGTCTACCGTTGTTAAGCACTTTATATAACAAACATATTTTCTTCATCAGTGATGCTCATATACTGTACATGATCAAACCAGTGCAACGTGTGCTGGCAGTATATCTATGCCAGCCAGGCAGCAGAACTATGCTCATTTGGGCAAAGCCAGCAGCATCTGCTGTCAACTGAGGCAGAGGATGAAGGTGGGATTGATGAACCTCTTCTCTCGTCTCAGGTCAATAATCTGCTATAATAAGCTATTGATTTGATAGTTATAAAATACCCAACGTTAGATACAGTCTTATGCATTTGCTAATGGGTGTAGAGAATGCTTATATTAACAAGAGTCCTAAAGTTAGCATTATCAACTTGCCAAAAATGTTTTGGGGAATAGGTTGTGGGCTTACAGAAAACATACTGCACTTGTGTGCATGTCTCTGTCTGCATGTGTGTATTTGTCTGGGGTATAATACAACAAGCTAACTTGGCACAGTGTTCAAAGAGAGATAGTAGTGGATTTGCAGGTCAGAAGCGCCATTTATCACATTATTGTAACCTCTAGTCACTTGACAGAGATGAGCAGGCTGTGCAACGCAAGTTATTATTTTTTTATGTGTTTGATCAGTCTGTCTACAAATGTAGTGCTCAACAATTTTGGGAAGGTGGTGAACTGTACTCTAACTGTCCTGCTGTAAACTTTCTGGGGGGGGGGGCATCACCATCAACATGCTATAAAGGTTTGTCTAAATGTCCTCAGTCACCATCATCTTGTATAAGTATTAAGCACACTGCAGGCACAGTAAAACAGAGCAAACAGAGAATCTTTCAGCTACCGGTACTCCTATTCTTGGGGTTGCCACAGTGAATCAGATCCATACTTTGATCTGGCACAGGTTTTATGCCAGATGCTCTTCCTGGCACAACCTTCCCATTAACTGGGCTTATGACTGGCATTATATAGCTGGGTTGAGCAGAGGATGGAGGGCCTTGCTCAGGGGCCAAGCAGCAGCAACCAAATATTGGTGCTTGAACCCTTGACCTTTCAGTCAGCAACTTGGTGTCCTAACCTACTGTGCCATAGAATAGACAATATAGATAATAACAGTGTTAAATAAATGTTCAGCAATTTCTGTCTCGTTTGTTATTATTGTTAAATTTTATAAGATGCAAAAATAAATCATGATTACAGCTTTATACAGGAATCAGACATAACGTTATGACCACCTTCTTTTCTCTACACTCATTGTCCATTTTCTCAGTTCCACTTACCATACAGATGCGCTTTGTAGTTCTATAATTTCAGACTATAGTCCATCTGTTTCTCTACATACTTTGTTAGTCCCCTTTGCTCTGTTCTCTGATGGTCAGGACCCCCACAGGACCAGCACAGATCAAGTACTATTTGGGTGGTGGATCATTCTCAGCACTGCAGTGATACTGATATGGTGATGGTGTGTTAGTGTGTAGTCATGATAGTTATGGACAGATTTTTCTAATACCAGTGTTTAAGTTGGCCTACAGGTATGGAGACAGCAGAACTGCATATACAGTATGTGCTGTTTCATTAGAGACCCATGTCTACTTGTAACATGTTGTCCATCATCAGAAAATTCAAGCAGATCATATTCAAATTTCAACCGGTTAGCTACAGAAGAGCAGTACCACCACTTTGCCCCTTCACAGCTGTCCACAGGGGATCAAGATATGGATCACTTTCATAGTTGCAGATACGTTTTATGTTGTCTCGAACAACATACTTGGTCTAGTTTTTCATCCACATTTTTTGCTCCAAAAATCTAACGTAACTGGTAATTCAAATTCAAACTGGTCTTATCCCTGTAGGTTCCCAGGTCAGTGGACTCACCTTCTCCACTGCATGATGTAGATAGGTACATCTCAGATTAAAGGTTAAGAGTCACTGCTGAGGACATCCTGGGCTCCTTCTTGATCGCCTCCACTTCCGAGGCACACATCCACATCTGAAGAACACCCTTCTAGCCAGCTAATTATTCTGGCATTGTCTATCATGCCTGAAAGGGGTGGAATTACTCCCCACCTCCCCATGTAATAGCAATGCTGTCCCAATAAATGTCATTAGTTGCGTAGTCTGCACCCTACATGGAAAGCTTTAGTATTCTACCTAATGAAGACCAATGCAGGTGCTAAAATTTGTGGTTGCTTCTATACAAATTTAATTAATAAGCATCAATGTATCTAAATTCAAGATGTCTTTTTCACAAATGTACATGTACGTCTGCAGAAATGCTGGTGAAAAGCACCAGGAAGTCTGTCTACTAGATTCTGTAAGTCACACATGGGGCTTTATCAGGGTAGTGAACTGCTCAAGGACAATGGAATAATAAATTCCACATAAGGTGGTAATAAATCATTTGTGACACTTAACTGGTAAAGCATGATTCACATCGGCACCACCGTTAAAGTCATCTTTTCTAATTTCGTATTGTTTCACTGTGTGGATTACATGCAAAAAATAGTGATTGACTACTGTTATTTTCCTCATCACGTTTCTTTATCATAAAATAAGAATTACCTCAGGACGCTTAAGCTCTTCAGTCACAGAGTTCAGGTTGTTCCAGCCATCATATGCCCACAGACACTGATAGAAAGCCATTCCAATCACGCCAATGCTTTGGCTGCTCCCCTCAAATGCATTTTGAAGATTACTAGTGTTTCCTTGAGCAAGCAACACCACACCACCAATGGAAATAATCAGCAGTGCAAGGAATTTAACTGCCATGAGGATTGTGCTGACAGCTATGGAAAAGCGTACATTCAGGCAGTTAATGATGACTAAGAATAAGATTCCAACTGCAGCTACAGACTTCACCACCACAACAGGAGGTGCACAGTCTTCATAGAAGGGTGCGACAGCATTCTGGGCGAAGCTGAGAGCCATTCCAGTGACACTGGTTGGCCTCACAACCAGCAAAGAGGTGAAGGCAAAAATAAAAGCCATCAGGCTGCCTGAAGTGCGCATTATGTAGATGTATTCACCTCCAGATTCACGGATCACTGTTCCTAGCTCAGCATAGCTCAGTGATGCCAGCATCACCAACAGTCCACAGCAGGCCCAGATCACCAAGCTAGCCCCAGGACTCCCGACGTTCAACAGTACAGTCTGCGGGGACATGAAGATCCCCGAGCCGATCATGACCCCTGCGATAAGAGACAATCCTCCCGTCAGTCCGACTTCTGACTTTAGCTGAAGTTTCCTAGGTGTGCTCTCCATGTTTATAAGTATATTAGAAAATAGAGTTCCAGTGCATTACTTTTGACAGACACTGGAAGGTGAAGACATGTGAAGAGATGTGTACTGTGACCCACGTGCAATTAAGTCAGTTAATAATTACAGTCTTAAGGCCACATTTAATCTCAACCCGGTACTCAGTATCATCTATAGAGTAAGAGAAGCTATGATCATGTCAGGAGAAGCTATTTTCATGTCAGGAGAAGCTATGTTCATGTCAGAAGCTATGGTCACTCATTTTCTCATTTGGTCATGACTTTATGTTAAAGTCTTATAAAATTATGGAGGTTTACAAAAGACTTTTCTGTTTGACAAGCTCTTGGTTTTGAGCAACCCATCAGAAACAAAATGATTTTTTTTCACAAGGTAGCCATAGTAGTCAAACTATTAAGCCTTATTTGACTTAATATGGTTACAGTGTACACAGTAAAATCTACTCCTGATCAAGAAAAAAATATGCAGTGTTTAAAATGTAAATCCAGATATATAACTAAATAATGCAGTGAATAGCTAACAAAATTAAGTGAATACTTACACTGCACTGTTCTTCATTTTTATATGATATAAAAACAAAATAATTTATTTGTAAGATTTAGATCTTTGAAATATATTTGCTGCTGTTCTTTTCAGCATTCTCCTCGGTTCCAATCTGTTCGCCTTCTGTTGCCTTAACTCATGGATTAAGACTAGCACTTAACCTTCAGCATTTATAGGGTCTGTCTTCAGCATTAAGTGCTGTCTTCAGAAAAGCCACATTTACATTACGATTAAGGATTATATGCTTATAATTTAATGATAAAACTAGGATTTTATGCTAGGCAACAAACAATGGATTAACTTCATGCCAGTATTTTGTAATGGCATACGGGGTCAGAAGATGTCATCACATAGTCAGTTTACCAATTCAGCCAGCATTGGCTTTTTTGTGATCAAGCTGAATTGTAAGTTGAGGAATTCCTGGCAATCCAGACTATCTTTAAGATGACTGTCTCAATGAGTTGGTAATCACCAGCATTTATTAAAGTAAAGAAACTTCTAATAATGGTCTTTAACCTGGTTTGTAATTTATTGACCCACCTATGCAAATCACTCTTTCACACAACAGACTTAAGATTCTCCACAAGAAGAGTTATTACTGGCATCTTTGTCTTGTGCAAAATCTCCTCAGTTGGGTCTAACCACACTGAGAGCAAAAAATAAGGTCTTGCTACCAATCTCAAGGTCACAAGTAAAGATTTCTGGCCTAGTTGCTGAGTCCTGTCAAGTGGGAAGAATCAGCAGTAAAGGAGGAAATTCATTTATCAGGTAGCTCTAGGTAGTGAAACTAGCTGTGGGCCAGAGATAGATCAGATCATGCTACATGCTCTGTACACACAGTGTGGTGGTGAAGGTCTCTAATGGCTCAGAGTTGTGTGCCAATGATATGCTGAGAAGCCTTCACCACCCTGTGTAGGACCTTCCTGTCAGTCACAGTGGAGCTGCCATACCACACTGTCACACAGTTGGTCAATACACTCTCAGTAGTGCAGCGGTAAACATTTGTGAGTGTTTGAGGAAGTAGATGGTCCTTCTTCAGTCTCCTCCTTCTTATCCAGGCAAGAGGTGTTGAGGGTCCAGGAAAGATCATCAGAGATGTAGATACCCAAAAACTTGAAACAGGAGACATCTTCAACCATTAATATGGACCATTAATATGGACAGAAGAGTGTGTGTAGCTCTTAGTTTTTTGGTAGTCCACAATGAGCTCTTTCTCTGTGTTCAGGGTGAGGTTATTGGAGGAACACCATGCTGCCTGGTGCTGGATCTCCTCCCTGTAGGCCGATTCATTGTTCTCACTGATGTGGCCAACCACTGTGGTGTTGTCTGCAAACCTGATGATGATGTTGGATCTATGCATTGGCATACAGTCATGGGTAAACAAGGAGAAGAGCAGTGGACTTAATACACAGCCCTGAAGAATGCCAGTGTTCAGAATAAGGCTGGAGGACACCTGACTGTCCAGTCTCACAGACTGGTGTCTGTTTGTCCAAGATCCAGTTAAACATGGGTGCTGATTCCCAGGTCATTGAACTTGGTCACCAGTCTAACAGGGATAACTGTGTTATCCAAAGTCAATAAACAGCACCCAGATATAGGTATTGTGGATGGGGGCATGGGTGAAGGGCAGTGGAAATGGCATCCTCTGTCGATCTTTTTGAGTGGTACACGACCTGGTGGGGATACAGTGATGGTGGAATTGCCATATTCAGGTGACTGAGAACCAGTTTCTCAAAGCACTTCAAATTTAGCATGCTGCAGAAGTACTTTGGCACTGGAATGATGATGGATGTCTTACAGCATGTGGGAACAGTAGCTTGGGCCAGTGACAGGTCGAAGATATCAGTGAAGACCTGTGGCCTTACACAGTACGCACACATCTTGGTGTAGTGCTGCTTCCAGTAAAACCACCAATAATGCAACACAAACATCACGAGCATGCATATGTCCAAGGCCAACCTGTTCAAAAACAATAATAGCCAGAAGACACAGCATGAAGCCTGCGCAAGTGGGCCTGGATATTTACACACAACAGCCTGTTTAGACTGATTCATTCAGATTCAGACATGTAGTCAGGTGAATTGGAGATACTAAACTGCTCCTCGGTGTGAGCGTGTTTATGTGAATGTGTTTGTCTTTGTGTGTACCCTGTGATAGATTGATGACCTGTCTGGGGTGTTTCTCTGCCTTCCAACTAGTGAGCACTGGGACAGGCTCCAGCACCCCAGCGACCCATTAGTAGGATAAGCAACTTAAATTTCAAATATTCAGAAATGAGTGCATGCATCAAGGAAAAGCAGAGTGCTTGCAAACAATAGCAGTATTTATTGCAAATCCTGTGTCACAAGTCACTGTGTGAGTTTGTTGAAATATCTCAGTATATGTGCACATGCACAAGTCCAGATGTTATATGCCACCCCTGGCAGTTAACAGGGGAGAAACAGACTCATCAACATATAATGGAAAGCAAAAATTAAACAAGGAATTAATTTAACTGAGGAATAAATGATAACTAAATGGGTGTTTTCCCACAGTTTAAAAGGACAGTTCTGGTCCACACAGATCTGGAAAACTGAAACTGTAAAGTTAAATAATTTTTTTAACTATAATTTTTTTTAAATCAGTGTAATAAATGTTATCAAGTAATTCACCTAACACTGCTACCGTTAAAAGGTTTTGCTAGCCCTTCTTTTTTATATGAACGTCCTTTTCAGGGTGTATAGTTATTGGTGTTCCTTGATAGAACAATAATATTTTAATGAAATTACTAGATTATGGCCCTTCAAGGGCTCACACAAGTGCTGATGTACCCCACAGAGAATGAGTTTTATAAATAGAATCCAAATCATGCCAGCAAAATGTTTTCACAATATAATGGCTCTACCAATCATCTGTATAGCATGTGATAGTTACCTCAGGACGCTTAAGCTCTTCAGTGACTGAATTCAGAGTGTTCCATCCATCATAGGCCCACAGACACTGATAAAAAGCCATTCCAATCACACCAATGCTATGGTTAGTCCCTTCAAATGAATTCTGAAGACTACTGGTGTTTCCTTGAATAAGCAAAACCACACCGCCAATGGAAATAACTGCCAGTGCAAAGAACTTAGTTGCCATAAGGGTTGTGGTGATAGCCATGGAAGAGCGCACATTCAGGCAGTTCACTATGGCCAAGAGCAGGAGGCCAAAAGCAGCTACAGACTTAACTACAACAGTTGGAGGATCACAGTCTTCATAGAAGGGTGCAACAGCATTCTGGGCAAAGCTGAGAGCCAGTCCAGCATTACTACTTGGCCTTACAACCACAAGAGAAGAGAAGGCATATATAAAGGCCATCAGGTTGCCAGAAGTGCGCAGTATGTAGATGTATTCACCTCCAGATTCACAGATCACTGTTCCCAGCTCAGCATAGCACAGTGTTGCCAGCATTGACAAAATGCCACATCCGGCCCAGATTAAGAGGCTAGTTCCAGGACTCCCGATGTTCTGCAGCACAGTCTGTGGGGACATGAAGATCCCCGAGCCTATCATGACCCCTGCGATGAGGGACACTCCTCCTATCAGTCCCACCTCTGACTTTAACTGGAGTTTCTTAGGTGATTTGTCCATGATTCTAGCTGTATTAGAGAATGGCCTTTCCAACTGATGTACTTTTTACAGACACTATGTTTTAGAGTCTGTTGCCCTACCTGCTACTACATCAGTTAATAATTACAGGCTTAAGACCACATTTAAACTCAACCCTCTCTTTAGTATTACCTACTGCATAGAAGAAGCTATGTTCAAATCTCTGGCCACTCATTTACGATTTTGTGTCCTGTTTTTCACTGTTGTTCAAGACTTAAAGTTAAAGTGTTACAACAGTATAGAGATATGCTCAAGTGTTTTCTTTTTGACACACTTGTTATTGAATAGTCAATCCCATCAAATCAAACTTGATTTATTTTTATAAAAGATAACCATAGTAATCACACTATCAAAACATAATAACTTATTATGTCACATGTTTTCACAAACTTGATATGAATCTAGGCTGGAAAAATAGTAGAAACATCAAGCAGTGTTATCTAGCTTGAGATTTTATAGTCAGAAACATAATTAGAAGTGCAGAAGAGTATCACATCACCATCACACCTTAAACCAATCATGCATAACCTTATGACCACCTCCTTTTATCTACGCTCATTGTCCATTTTCTCAGTTCCACTTACCATAAAGCTGCACTTTGTAGTTCTACAATTACAGACTGTAATCCATCTGTTTCTCTACTTACTTTGTCAGTCCCCTTTATTCTGTTCTCTAATGGTCAGGACCCTTTTTTTGCAGTATTACTGTATGTGTGACAGTTATGGATGAAAATCCCAGGAGATCAAAGGTTTCTGAAATACTGAAACCAGCCACACTGGCACCAAATTCCATGTGAATATGTGAGATCACATTTTTTCTCATGTGGATGTATGATAACATTAACTGAAGCTCATGATCTATATCTTCTTGGGTTTATGCATTTCACTGCTACCACATAATTGCTTGCCCGGATAATTGCATGAATGATTAGTTTGTGTACTGGTTGAAATAATGATCAAACAAACTTGACTCGACTCGACTTGACTTGACTTGCAGTCTTCCTAAACATCAAATTTAATCGAGAGCTGTCTTTATAAAAGCCATAATATTTTCATCAAACTTAAGCCCAACAATGTAAGTACCATATAATTCATCTTGAGACCACATTTTCACTTACTCAGTCTCATCTCAGAATTGAAAGCAATTCTATTTGATCTATCTTGAATTATTCTCAGACTAGAGCGAAATGAGTTGGACTCGTTATTTAAGAGGAAGACCTCAAGACTGATGTAGGTGAAAAATGACTCTTTTTTTAAGATCTCAGTCTTGCCTCCTCCAAAGACTCAGTCTTGACCACCCCAAAATGTCAAAGCCTTGGTCTTGAGTCAGACTCGGCCTTGCCTTGGACTTGATATAGGTGGTCTTGTCCCTATCGCTAGCCAGTCATTCAGATACAGCAATCTTCTGAAGCCAGTGGCCATCAGAAGAGATAAACAAGTATGAAGACTGTCTGCATGCCCTGTTCTGAAAGGTAAAACTTTGAACTGGAATGAATGAAATTTAGAGTAGCTAGTCCACCACCAGAGTGTTTTCATGAAGTGGGAAGAAACCCATGAAGACACAAGCAGAACATGTGATACACCACACAAGCTGTAACTGACACTCAGGATTGAACTAGGGTTACCCACAACACCACCATACTGTCCCACTTAATCTGCATCCCTAAAGCAACCAATGTGTTTCTGAATCATTTCAGACACATGTCTGATTTGCATCAGACAATTTTCATCTGGTCAATTTTAATCCGGTGTTTCAGGCCTGTGAGATGTGAGCCCACACGCTCTGCACAGTAGCAAATGTAAATCTAGCTAAATAATAATGTGTAATACTACAACATATAAATTTTTGATGTTTTGATATGATTTTTTGCAGGTTCACACAGCACCTGTGCTCTAAGGGGACAAGTGGAACCACACAGTATAAAAGATACAACAGTTTGTCCTTTAATTTTATCACTCGACTATAGAGCATGTGATAGTTACCTCCGGATGCTTAAGCTCTTCAGTGACTGAATTCAGAATGCGCCAGCCATTGCAGCCCCACAGTCACTCATAGAAAGTCTCTCCTATGATACTGATGCTTTTGTTTGCCCCCTCTTAATCATTCTGAAGACTAGTCTTTCCTTGAAGCAAAACCACAACACCAATGGAAATTACCATCAACGAAAGGTATTTAGCTGCCATTAGGACCATGGTGACAGCCATGGAAGAGTGCACGTTTAGGCAGTTCACTATGGCCAGGAACATGAGGCCACCAGCAGCTACAGATTTCATTACCAGAGTTGGAGGCACACAGTTATAATAGAATGGTGCAACAGGATTGTGCTCAAAGCTGAGAATCAGTCCACACATGCTGGGATGTGAAGGCAAAAATAAAGGCCATCAGTTTGCCAGAAGTGCACAATATGTAGATGTATTTGCCTCCAGATTCACAGATCACTGTTCCTAGCTCAGTGTAGCTTAGTGATCCCAACACTGACAACATGCCACCCGGCAGCCCAGATCACCAAGCTGGCCCCAGGACTCCTGATGTTCCACATCTCACCCTGCGATGAGGGACACTCCTGCCATCAGTCTCACCTCTGACCTTAGCTGTAGTTTCTGCTAGTTTTCTATGTCAATAGCCTTGTAATGGAATATTCTTTCCAACGGACGTACTTTTCTACAGACACCCTATAATGCTATAGTGCGCACTGGCCCACCCACTATTACTACTATCTGTTAATAATTCCAGGCTTAAGGTATTCAGTATTTTCCTATTCAGTATTTTCCACTGTTTCTGAAGGAGCCATGTTTATATCTCTGGCCACTCATTTAACTTTTCTGTTAAATGGTTTGTACTTATAGTTAAAGTTTCACACTATTTCTTTTTACAAGCTTGTTATCAAATAACTACTCTCATCAGTTAAAAACGTTTTCGCTTTTTTTTTTTTTTACAGATCAGTCTGAGCTATACGTCAGGTTCTTATCACTTTATTTTATTTCACACAGTAATTTAATTTAAAGTTCACCTAAATCAAGGTTGAACAAATAAGCAGATTGAAGTCTGTCTCTTGCTTTAAGTCTCATGGATTCATGGATGTGGGTGGCACATTAACCTTTGAGCTCTACTACTACTTATAGTCCTACCAAACACTTACAATATTTAATGAACACCACACCAGAGGTAAAAACCTAAACATGGATAAATATAGCAAGATATTTTCTCAAATGATAACTTGACCAAAAATCTATAAAATATGACTTTATGGCATAAAACCTTTGACTAAAACTATGACTTTTGAATGTTTATTATTAAACAGCAACTTGGATGTCATCATGAATTAACTTGGTGAAGTAACTTGAAGTCAGTATCTTGTAATGACTTGCTATTCCAGAAGATGTCCTCGTGTAACTAGTTTACAGATTCAGCAGCCGACAATGAGCATTGATCTGTGCAAACCTGCAGGCATTAAGGGCATGGAATTGTTTAAGATGAACATTTTAACAATCTGGGGGGAAATGCTTGATTTGCAGTTACCTAATCACAATCCATATCATCAGTATCATCAGATAAGAAAGTGCTTCAGCGTCCCTCTGGTTCTGTTTCAGTAAAATAGAAATGCATGCTTGTTTTTTTAAAGTGGTATAAACTCATCATATATTTTATTTACAGGTAAATTACCTACCCAGCTTATTTTTAAATATGTATCCTACATATAAGCAGCCTGCTAAAATGTGACTGATTTAGACCTTCAAGTATGCATGGAGATGAATTTATTAAACGCAGGCCTTGTACCCTTTTCTTCAGTGCTACTGGTTACACAAACCTTCTTCTTTAAACCCTATGATGTTTATATTGCATAACACAGTTTCAGGCGGCAAAGCAATCACATTGTGGAGGTGTATGTATAGGAAAAAAACATCTGTAAAGATATCAGTGGATGGCATGGTGGCGCAGTAGCATTGGCCCCTACACAGCTCCAGTGTCCCTGGTTTCAATGTCCTTAGGTTTATGCATGTTTTTAGGCAAAGTATTCACATTGTGGAGGTGTATGTAGGAAAACAATATCTGTAAAGATATCTGTGGATGGCATTGTGGCTCAGTAGGTAGCATTGACCCCTCACAGCTCCAGTGTCCCTGGTTTAAACATGTGCTCAAGTTTATGCATTATGAATTAGTGGGAGCTTGCATCCATGTAGCTGAAGAAGATTCAACAATGGCATTCAAATTGCAGCTCATTTTGCTCATACATATTGTATGACAGTTTCATAAATCAGATCGATGAATAAAAGCCAATATGCAGGTCATCAGCACTTGCAGATTTCAAACTGGCCTATTTGAACAAAATACTATATTGGTCAAAAACTTGATTTCTTCCTAGGTCTGGACAATATGCAACTTATACAATACTATACGGCCAAATGTTAACTTGATGGCCTGCACAATGCGCTTACCTCAACCCCAGTGAATACCTTCTGGATGAACTGGAATGTCGAAGTGGAATTCTTGCCCAAGATCAGTGCCTGAGCTCACTAATGCTCTTGTGGCTGAATTGGCAAATCCCCACAGCCATGCTCCAAAATCTAATGGAAAGTCTTAACAGAAGAGTGAAGTTACTACAACAGCAAAGAGGGACAAAATCTGGAAAGAGAAGTTCAAAAAGCACACATGGATGTTATGGTCATGCATCCACAAACCTTTGGCCGTACAGTGTATTAACTGTGTAATATAATATACATTTTTGTCAACAGAATCAGAATTGCTACATCCACCAAATGTGCACAGGGATTTAACGTAGCATATTATTGCTGCTAAATAACTGCTATATGCTACGTTTACTGCTAAATAACCAATAGTTACACTCACAAGATCCCTCACAGTATAGATACAGTGCTATCAATCATCAGTATCCAAAAATATTGTCCAAATTCGACTTTCCTTTTATCATCTCAGGGAGATCAACCTGAAAACCTGAATTTCTCAAACAAACGCATCTAAAAGTATTCATTTCAGTATCCAGTATTCAACCCAGACCTCTGATGTCAGCTGGATTGCACAGATTGGCTCCAGGACAAAAATCACCAAGGAACTGTATGAGTGATGGATGTTTCACATCATGTAGGAGTGATGTTTCATTTGACACTGTCCCCTCGATTTAATATTAAGCATAATATAATCCTCCTTGTCTGGTTCTGTGATGATGATATGTGCGATTCTTGCCATTTTGTAAGGGAGATGTTTACACGAGCATTTTATTTAATCTGTTAATTATAATTCCACATAGAGGAGGAATAGCAGCACGTTTGCTGACTTTTAGGGTGTGGTCTTAAATTGCCCTACCTTGGTGTTGAAACAAGAATGAAATGCTGAAATACTGACTCACTTTCTCTTTGCCGTCATTGCTGTCAACTTTATTAGGGTGTCACTGGCAAAGAGTTATGGATGCTAAAAGGACTGTACATGAAACTGAAAGGATTGCATGCTGAACTGAAATGACCGGATGCCATACTGAGCCAAATTGTTTAATTAAGTGTATAGTTATTAGTTGGATGAGAGAAGAAGAGAACTTCAAGATTTGAATCAAGCACTGATGTAAGGCGTAAAAAAGAAATTCAGTAAACATACAAATATTAAATTTTAATCATACTTATAAATATGACACAATAATACTTATTATTTCACATTGTATGTAGTAACATACAATTAAGTAGTTTCCAGCCCTGATTATCAACTCATAACATTCTTACAATATAATGTCTTTTACTAAAATATGACCATTGTTTATGAAATTAATCTTAAAGATAAATAATGCAGCAATGACAAGATATGAGGAGAAATATAGTGATTAATAATTAATTAATCAGCTACCTGCAAAAATGTTGCAGTTGTGCTATCTTTATTATTTTTTTTCTTGCATTTGCAATTCTTACATTTCCTGTGGCCTATACACAAATGAACTTGTTCAGTTTACTGTAGATACTACAAACTCAGCCTGACGTGCAAGTTGAGTTTTGCAATCCACTGTGTCACTGTTCTTCACACTGATTAAATCGCTGTATGGATGGGATTACACTTATTGCCCAGACATGGCCTGCTATAGAGATCAAACATGTTATGGAAGTGCGATATGACACAAACGAGATATGACACATGCCCATGGAGGTCACAAAGACATGTTATAACAGAGAGAGAGAGAAGCAGAGACTTGGGCACTTTTTCATATCTCTCTGTCTGTGGCATGTGGCATGATTCACAGTGTAACCGCTGTATCACAGTTTTGCATATTCCAGATTTATTTATTTATTTATTTATTTATTTATTTATTTATTTGTTTGGTTGTTTGTTTGTTTGTTTGTTTGTTTGTTTA
>JAOVVH010000002.1:19677668-19690937 GCA_028566435.1 Scorpiodoras heckelii
GGATGTTCGGGTCCCTCTGACCACTGTGCAGGACTTGTATATGTCATTCTCAAGACGAATTGACGCTGTATTGGCCGTAGAAGGAGGCCGACACCATACTAATAAATTATTGTGGTCTAAAACCAGGTGTTTCAGTTTCATTGTCTAACCCCTGTATAATACAGTATACGAGTAAGCTGTGGTGGAGGATGTGACCATATTTGTCTGTGGGCGGAGCCATAACTGATCTCACCTTGGGCCAGCCGTGTATGTGGGCGGAGTCTTGAGTGTCTCGTAACCGTATCTGTGCTTATTAGCGTCCCAGCCGGTGTGTGTTGCTTTTTTTCCCCAGTTAACCCTCTTGGTTTCAGAAGTTCAGCGTCTCTGTGTGTGAATCGACGTGAAAACAGACTCGGTGTCCGCTGTGTGAACATGAGGCTTCATCGTGAAACCGCGCTGCTTGTGTGCGTCTGCTTGTGGATACCTGTTGCTCCTGTTGCTCCGTCGGTAAGTTGGACGTGAACTAAAACTAAAGCCATGCGTGCGTGTGTACGCGAATGAGACGAGTTATGAGTACTGGTTTTGTTTAGATGTGGTTTTAGTGGTGTTATTTTTTGTTTCTGGGATGCTCTGTGGCATATCAATCAAGGTTAAGGACTCGATGTCGGATTTTTTTTTTTTCCCACCAGCTTGTCTTTATTTTTTTCACTCCGAATTAGTTTAAGGACAATCCAGAAACTCGGACCTGGTCACTCGTGATTTCGGTGTTACAAACAGCACGGTTAGATCAGACGCGGTTTGTATTGGATCCGGGAGACTGTTCGTGTTTAACCCAACAGGTAAGTTTAGGAAGAGCAGATCACAGATCGGATCAGATCGGATCAGAGCAGATCAGGCCACGCTGAAGCACAACAACCCTGCTGGAGAAAACCTGCACTTCTCTGTTGTTTCACTTTTTTTTTTTTTTTCCCCAGGTGATCATTTCAGCCTGTGAATCCTCTACGATCCTCTTTCCGGGTCACTTTAGGTACCTGGGTGAGAACCTGGCTATCAGATCGTTAACAGACATGCTTAGATTCCTGTGTTATCTCTGATCTTCACGGACGGGGTGGGGGAAAGGCTGAGATTCAGTAACAGAGAGTCAAACAGCTTGATTGCAACACTGATGTCTTTTCCTCGTCTGCTTTTTCCCCTTGTGTGCTAAACTGCCCTGCTTTCACCTTGCAGGCATTCACACATGACTTGTCCATCAGGAATGCTCCGAGTGGAAAGTCTGAATGGCTTGGGGGGCTTTTATTGATGGTTGTTGCTTGCAGCCAAGCCGTAATTAGACTGCCCTTAACTCTTCACTTTGTACATGTAAATGGCTTTTTCACTCGGCGTCGGCTCTGCTGAGATGTTTAAAACCAAACGACTCTGCCATATTGTCCCACCATGGATGTCGGGGAATGTAATTATGCCAGGCACTTTGTGGTAAGAGCTTACATCTATTTATAGGATTACAGCCCATTTTTGGTTGCTTCCTTACTCCGGTTCAAGGCGTGCACAGATTTCTGCGTTTTGTAAGACACTTGCATCGAGTTAAATAAATACCATGTGTCCAGAGAATGCAAGAGGAAGACAAAGTACACGGTTGGTACAATAAGAGCACAAGAAATATACAGGACACTGTTTAAAAAAACTACTGTACAACTGTGTGTGTGTGTATGCAAGTTGCCTGCCTTTGTAAACCCTCTACATCATATATATGTATATGAGACGCCTGTACGTTTGTGCTTATCAGTTCAAAAACAGGAACTGCCATTTGCCCCTTGTTTTACACAGTCATTTCCTGAAATCTTGGATTAGCAGGTCCCTTGTGACGTACGGTAGCTGTGTGAAGTGCGTTTTAACAACGAGCAGGCCACCAGGTGTTATCTCCAGCAAACACCGAGAAACACAAAGACAAACCGAACACACCCAGACGCTCCATTATCCAGGCCATTAGTTCCTCTTGTCCGTCATGCCCTCTCGGCGTGTTCGGTTTTCTTGGCCTCCAGGATCCTTTTTTTTTTTTGCCTTAGTTGCTCTGAAAGCAGAGCCTATTTTAGGACGAGAAACTTTTCATGAGGCTCTCTGGTATGAAATGAGAAGGTTTGTGAGTGAAGATTGTACACCCGTTTACTCTCAAGGACATATACTTAAGCCCTCGAGGACGTACGCATAAGCTACCACTGTGGTCTTTTTTTTTTTTTTTTTTTTTTTACTTCTAGCTCTTTTTTTATCCATCTCGCTTTTGATAACTTCAGCTGTCTAAGTACTGGAGCAAAGTCAGCAGAATGGTAGTCCACTGTGAAAACTTTTGTACAGATCCTCTATACATATCTGGCCATCTCTATTACCTCTCTTTGTCAGACACAACCAAAATAACAGACTTTTCTACCTGGGTAGGTGCTGAGGTTTTTCTGCGGTTGCTGTCATAACAGAGTAATTGCTGTGACTACAGACTGGTTCACACGGCCGTGTCATGTTGCCTGACTCATTGCGTCTACGTCGGAGAGCCCCGCTGTACACACACAGGAGACTACTGATGCATGGCTTTATCTAAAAGAGCGTCTTTTGTTGGTCTGTTTGTACAGCACTAAATCATAGCCTTTTCTTAGCCACATTGGCAAGACGTTCTGTTTTTCTGTAAGGCCTTTTCAGACGCAGTAAGCAGCCCACCCCCAGAAAGGTGGATTGGTGTGATCTCTTGGTGATTAATTAACATAACAATTAAACAGACTCCTGAGCACTCTGATGAAATGTGAGTGGATCACTGTCGCTGATTTTTGTTTTCCCTTCACACCTTCTCTGAAGTCCTCAATCGTATTCACAGCCTTGCTTGAGCCGTTATTGTTTTCACCTTTCAGATAATCCTGGTGGATGAGTTGGTTAATCCTGCTTCAAAAGTGAACATATACATATACATTAGATATTGAATTGACCTCTTACTAGATTGAAAGTCATAATTCTGGCTATTAAGCATCTGGCAGAACAGACAAACCATAAATGTATTATCAGACAAATAAGAAGTCTAATATGCTACATAGTCCCATGTCTTATTTACCACAAAGCCTAAGTGAATATGGTAGAAGCTGTTACCTGATATACAATGAACTACCAGAAAAACTGGTATAGCGGATAATACTTGGTAGGTCCCCCACAGGATCTTGTAGGGAACGTTGCACAGTCCTCATGCTGATGTTTGTTGAGGCCCCAGCAGCGATTTCCAGTGTTACATTAGGCAGTGTTACACGCCTATTACGTGAAACTATTCTTGCCGGCTGGTGCTGGTCACATTCACCATGTCTTTTTACGGTCACTGCTGTCGTGAGTTCGAGATTTTGCTGGAATTCTTGTAGCCAACGGTACACCCTTGAGATGCTCATACATGAAAATCCTAACTTTGCTCCTATCTCCGCATCTCACGAGCTCCAACTTTTAAACCATGTTGAAAATCGTGATAACTTGCCATTTTCATAGCGGAAACAGCTCTAGAAGCTTCCACAGATGTTGATCACTTTATATAAACACTAGCGGACACAGCAGATGATGCGCATAGCTGGCATTGCTGTGTATATTGTGAGTGAGATAGTTAGATAGTTAGGTGCATTAATGAAGGAAAATTTGTATTTGATCATGTAGCATGATTTTCACAATCGTCACGGTCAGTGAGTCATTGGCTGACATTTCAGCTGTAAGATTTGGTTTTCTCTCTTTGCATTGCCTGGAAATTGTATTACTGCTAGCATCTGTATTTTTTTTTTTTTCTTGACATGTTTAGGGAGGTTTTGATGAGTCATGAGTGTTTTTATGAGTGTTTCCACATATCTGCATGTTCCTGATTTTGAAATATTATCAACCCCCTATGCGAGATAATTAATCAGCTAGTAAACATAGACCTATCATCAAAAAGTTCTTGCGTCAGCCAACGTGTGTAGTGCAGCAGGAGGTGGGTTTCTGAACATGTAGCACACACTACAATTACAGCATTGAGGCCAGCGACAAGCATACCAAATATAACCTTTGTTTTGCATAAGTCAGTAAGGAGTACTTACTTTCTTATTTTTTGTGCTTTTGAGTTTTTCTGGTTGGTAAATCTACTTGTCCAGTGGACACCTATGCATAAGAAAAAACAAATGATTAGCATGTACATGAAATGTTTGTCCCAGGAATCCCTGAATTAGATTTTGTTATATATTTGTTTTCGCTGCTGTTGCCTTATACCCACGTTTTGTACATCATGCCTGTGCAGTAAGGATAATGTACCTTTTGTGGTGTACGCCCGTTCGAGGAAAATCCCAGCTCTGAATTCCTGTCATCGATATGTCTCAGCCTGTTTGTCACATGCCTGAAAGCACAAGCTATGGTTATCAGAGCATGGCCAGTGAATGCATGCCATTTTTTTTCTCCATGAATATTCCATAGTGCACTCGTCACACCCAGCTTTGTGTAAGATGTTTTCATGCTATTTTCCATTCTCTAAGCAGCCTGTGCATCATGTGGTTTTGGCTTTTTCCTCCTGTCTTTGACCATCAGTGACATGGGACCTAAAAACTGCCTTGCGAGATGGGAAGTTGGACAGGACAAAATGTTCACCAGTGGTGCACATGAATGCTTTGTCACTTTAATGTGTGATCACTGCAGTTGTGATGGCTGCTTGTGAAGTGTTTGTTTTAATGAGGCGTTTCACATGAATCCTTGAGCTCATCAGCACGTTGTTAACCCTGATGGTTCTTCAAGGGAAGTTAGTAGTGTTGTGGAACTCGAGTTCGGTCTTGGTCTTGTTTTTTGTTTTTGTCCACCACAGTAAAAATGATGACCTTTCCCATTTCTCATTCTCTCAAAATAATTATACGTTAATAAAAATGGAAATAAAATGTATCTGTTAATTAACATTGTTTTGGCTGGTGCTACGTACACTGAAGTACCTGGAGAACTGGTACTGGAGACTATGCAAATGCACAGCGACGCCACCTGTGCACATCATTGGCTGCATCTGCCAGTGTGTATACAAAGTAACAGACATCTGTGGAAACTTCTAGAGCCGTTTCCAAAGTGAGAATGGCGGGTTATCACAATTTTGCGATTTTCAATGCAGTTTAATAGTTGGAGCTCGTGAGATGGGTCATAACATTTCAGAGGTAGAAGCAAAGTTTGGATTTTCAAGGGTGGACCGTGACTACAAGAATTCCAGGAAACGTTGAACTTACGACAGCAGTGGGGACGCAAAAAGACTCTGGGTGAACGTGATTAGCGTCGGCTGGCAAGAACCATTTCACGTGATAGGCGTGCATCACTGCCTCAAGTAACATCAGAATTCGATAGTGGGGCCTCAGCAATCATCAGCGTGAGGACTGTGCAACGTTTCCTCCACGATCCTGTGAGGGAATTGCCAAACATTAAGTGGCATACCAGTTTTTTCTGGTACTTCAGTGTATATGATGTATAATGTTGACAATTTGGAAGAAATTTTTTTTTTTTAGATTTTAGTATTGGCTTGATCTTGCCTCCTCCAAAGACTCATCTTGACTGCCCCAAAATCCCAAAGTCTTCTTCTAGACTTGATATAGGTAGTCTTGCCCCATCACTAGAGGTTAGCATTATACTTAATGTTTGCTTGCTGAAGTTGTTACTACTTTGTTTCTTTGTTTGAGTTGGTTTTTTAACGTATTTGGCTTAAATCGGCACCAATCTGGACAATAGCTGAAAGCTTCTTGTTAGATTTTTCTGTATAACGTCAATCCCCAAATTCCACAAGTTCTAGTGTGTGGGGTGGTCAGTCTTTCCTGTTTTTTACTGTAACTGCTATTGCAAAATACACATTTAATGGTGTACTGTAAAATCTCAGAATACCGTAACATTGTTTTGAATAACTGAAAGGCTGAACTGTTTTCAGATGACTGTTGCTTTGTTTGTACTGTGTGTATGTAGTCACTGTGTCCGTGTCTGCCTAATACATAAACATCCATACGAAATAAGTTTACCTCGGTACCCCAGATTACCATACTTGATTACCTAACTTTTGTGGTGTAAGCTTGTTTATTTTACTTCATTTTCTAAACTGAGTGAAACCAGTTCTGGGATACATATGCAGTCAGTGATTGGGGCCAGCTTGTGAGGAACATGATATTCAAATATAAACCGGTCACAGCTTCCTTTTGACGCCTGGCCCAAGAATGGCCTCTGTTTACATACGTCCTGTCATGGCCGTAGAGCAGGGATTAAAGCAATGCTGAGCATACCGAGCGGTGAAAGATAACGTCTCCCTGTCGGATGTGTTGGCTGAAATCATCCAGACGCTGCTGGAGTCATGTTAGGGTTCTGTCTGACCATCCTGAACTCCCTGATAGACGGTGAACCAGACTTGATATTTTAATTGGAATATTTATTTTTTTTTCAGTATTGAAATGCCTAAACATTTTCTTTTAGAGCATTGCTATGTAATGTGAATCATTTTTCCATTGTTAGCTCAGGGTGAGTCAGTGACCTTGAGTGTATTGGGGAGGAAATTGGTCCATTGGTTGAATTCAGAGAAACAGATTGCAGTCCTTTTGGCAGAACATCAAATCTCTACTGACTTTAGGGATCTCCCGGAATCAGCACATTGTGTGAAATGCGTCTGCCTTCACCATTCTTCAAATAGTACTTAACTTAACCCAGGGCCCAGAAGACGTGCAGAGGTGGGATGTCACACATGTGTGAGATTTCCGTGCTGCCGACGGGCTATTTATACACGGATTTAGCCTCCCAGCAACTCTATGCTTCACAGTAAACAAGCGACTTAGCATAGTCGTTTTCTGTAATTCAGTTCAGCAGTATCCGATATACTTGAAAGGATTGTGTGCGCCATTGTATTGTAAATCAGTGCCTGATTTACTCTTTGGACTGGGGGGTAAATATTTTGTATGTCAATTCTTTGCACTAAATGCATCCAACAAACTGTCTGACAATGAATCAAGTCATGTGATTTGCATGTAAATGGCAAAGGCTTGCTCTTCCTTTATTGTAATGGAAAAGGCTGTTGTTGTTGTGTGTGTTATTGTAGGCACACAGATGCTTTTCTGTTTTCTTAATTTTGCAGCTTGCTATAAAAATGCCTGTGCCAAATGACAAAAAAAATGGTTAGGGATCAAGTCTCCTCTAGAGAGCTAGGATAAGCGTAGGTGCACTGTGAACTTGTAACAAGGAGCCTGGGGACTGCTAGAACACCCCCAACGTTATACGGCCATACAGCTGCTGGGGCTTGTTAGCTGACCAAAGTAGGTTTTGATGAAACCTGAACTTGAATGCCAAATGGTAACAGGAGGGCAGAATATAGAGTAGCTTTATTACCTCTTGAATGATTTCCATGTATTTTTTTTTAATCCCACTGGATCAGGTAAAGCACCTGAAGTTGTCTGCATTTTTGTAATGCGAAGCCGCTCCACTGGCCTCCATTGTGATTGGCTACTGGGCTGAAACTTTGTGTAAAGTGATAGCGTGAGGCCTGTGGCTCAGTGACATGAAGACTCGGTGAAAGCGTACTTTTCAAGAGTGGATCCCTTGAGTAATGCGAAATAATTGAATCCAAGAAACTTCTTAGTGATCCCTAGTTCTTGGGGAATGGTTTTCGAAGTTGGGTCTGGGTCTGTTATAGTTGTACTTCGTATTGAGTTCTTGGTTATTTGTCTATTTAACTTGTCACTGAAATGTAAATGCTATCACTTGGACCGAATGTGTTGTGTCAGTGAAAGCTTTAGGAACGTCTCTGGCTCAAGTGAACAGCCAGAAAAGTACTGTACACGTATAATAAAATGATGAGCCTAAAATAAAACAACTAAATAAAATACTCCATCTCTCCGTGTGCAGGGGGTCCTTGGATATTTTTTCGCCAAGAAAATGGGTGCCTGGCTGATTTAAAAATAAAAATTAAGCTCCCCTCCCCTGTTATAGGTTCATTTTCATTACACAACCTAATGCACAGTTTTATTATTATTGTTATTACAGTTATTATTGAAATGTATTACTTGGTTGCTAAAACTGCTATTACATTTCCTCTAGGAACAAAAGGTTACATCAAGAACTTCCAGGTCTTTTAGATTTACAGCCATTTAGATGGCTCACACTACTCCTCTATCCAAAGAACACTTTTTTTTATTTTATTTTCAGGCTATTCGTGTATTTGGTTCACTGACACAGACAGCATGTTGTGCTTTATACGCTGCTTGTTTAACAGTATAAGATTTTTTCTTATATGAATCACCATGTTCCCTGCCCTTTTTCGTTTCATATTCGTCATTCTTTTAAATTACTGTATTTTCGTCTGCCTTATGCAGTACTTCTCATTTATGATGGTGTTTTCTGAAGATTTCCCCCTTTTTTTGAAATCAGTTGAAGCAGCCAAACAGGAAAACAGTCAACCGGATTGTTTCCTGTTATCTGACTGCGGATCCGAGTTAGCAAGACGTAAACTGTTTTGATTGTCTCACTCCAGTTTCCTTCAATGCAAGGAAATCATGAGCAATTGACTAGAAGCTTAACAGCTTAATTGAATGTAGGCATAATGTAACAATACGCGTCGCCGGCAAGAACAATTTTATCTGGAATTAACACACTGAGTGGAACAACTGCTGGTAGACGGCTTTAGCTAAACCGGCTCCATAGAGTCTATGGCTCATATTCAGCAGCAGGGTTGGAGGGGTCAAAGGGCAATGAGCGTCATATAAGGCTACAGGGAAAGAGGATGGTGTGGACACCAAAAACACAGGATTTAGGGTTAGGGTTTGTTTTGGGAGCCCTTTTGATCTGAATACCTTTGAGAAAATGAACTGCATGTGCTGGTTAAAGATGATCTCTTATTTCTTTCTTTTATGGGCCTGGTTTGTATGAAATCGGCTGAAGTGAAATGGAAAGTAAAACTGATGAAATATTTAAGTGAAACTATAGAGTACACTTTTGAACTGAACAATCATATGGTGTCATATGGCCATCACACCCATATGTGATCTTTCCCTGAGTGTTTCCCACAAAGCAGGAAGCACACAATTGTGTGCAATGTCTTTTTATGCTGTAGCATTTAGTATTTCCCCTTTTCAGCACCTGACATTAATAATTATCTCGTGACTGAATGAGCACATCCCCACGCTCCAAAATCTAGTAGTAAGCCTTCCCAGAAGAGTGGAGATTATTATAACAGCAAAGGGGGACTTACTCTGAAACGGGATGATCACTAAGCACATATGGGTGTCATTGGTCAGGTGTCCACAAACTTTTGTGTACATAGTGTATATTAATTTTAATAAGCTTTGTGAAATAATCTGTCATTTGCATCATAAGATGTTTTTTCCTCACCACTTGGATTTGAATCCGTTTGACTCCAATAATATATGCATATTATTTCATTTGGCTCCCTTCACACCTAATGTATAATCGCCTTCTGAAAAGACAAGGACAGGATGTGTTTATCTGTTGTTTGACATTACTGTTCATAGATTTGGCTAAACATTCTCTCTTTATTTCTTTCATCAGTCTGAATTTCTTGGACCACAAGATCAGGATGGATCAGGAGATGATGATGAGTTCTCTGGGTCTGGGTCAGGAGATGATGGTAGGAGATCTGTTTCTCCTTCTTGAATTTATACTTAAAGAAAGTATCTAGTCTGTGCCTTTGTGCACCTAAAAACAGCTTAATGAAGTTATTCTGTAGTATAGCTTCATGTTAGATAACAGTTCTCTTATACTGTGAGGGGAAAATGGTGTCTCTGTATGAAATGGATGCATTAGTTGGCAGTCTAACTAACATTAATTTTGTATTTTAATTTTGAGGCAACTGGATCTTTGAGCCTGAAGTGACAACCCATGAAAGTCCTAACACTACAAAGACAGCGTGGTTTACAAATGCCCCTGTCGGTCTTCCAGAACATTCTGTTACCCAGTTTGTCACCCCTGACCCTGAGCCTGAAGCATCTGGCCACATCACTAAAGCTCCTTTGCCATACACCACCCAAAGCACTGAGACTCAACCATCTCCAGGCATCATCAAATCGTTGGGCTCCGAGGAAGATCAGACAGGTGGTGAGACCACAACATTCAGCAATGTGGCACAGCCAAAGACCACTCTACCAACCACTCTACCGACCACTGTACCTCCAGCTGAGAAACTACCAGTGATCCCCACGCATGAGGAACAGTCCACAACCACAGCCCATGATGAGGAGGATATCAGAGAATCATCAGTCACAGACAAAGAGGAAGATGTTCTTGTTGAAGTAGAGGCTGTGGTAACTAAAGCACCTGTCAGAGAGACCACAACTCTGAGCATAACATCGGCTAGTACTTTAGCTGATACCGAAACTTCGGGTGATGCTGTCGAATCCACTTCTGTTCAAGATAACTTTATTGAAAGAAACATCATTCCAGAGGAGCGTAAACCCAACCTCAAGAAACCAGCAGTAAGAGAACTATTGTATTGTATTGATATTTCTAGAGGATGAGTAATTTTTTAACCTACTGTACATACAGGTTCATGGTCCTACTATTATATAATATATACTATAGCATTCATATTAAGAAAAAAAGATCCGTCTCACACCATGACTTTGCTTTGACAGATTGACAGTGACTTCAACTTTGACAATAATGAAATCCCGGACCCGGACCCGAGATCAGACTCTGAATTTGCTCTCGGCAGCGCTTCCGACAATGATAGCTTACTGGAAAGGAAAGAGGTCCTGGCAGGTATGTGTTATATTAAACCCATATTGTTTCAATATCGTGTTTTGGTATTTGGATCCGGTGGAACATGCCGCCTTTTTCAGCTTTTAGAAACCTTAATTTATAATGCATGAGTCAGTTCATTTGCTCATTCAACTTTTATTACATCCATACTTCAATCTGGTGTCATAGTGCAAAAATACCTTGTGGTCTTTTGAGGTAAAGTTAATTTGGAATGGGCTAATCTTTTCCGTGTTGTCTTCACAGGTGTCATTGCAGGTGGCGTGGTGGGATTGGCTTTTGCCATCATGCTCGTCGGTCTCATGGTCTACCGCATGAAGAAGAAGGATGAGGGTAGTTATTCTCTAGATGAGCACAAACACCCCAATGGAGGCTACCAGAAACCACAGAAACAGGAAGAGTTCCTGGCATAAAGATTCTCAAACATACCGCCTCTTTCTTTATTCTGTTTGACTGCCACTTAAAACTTCAACTCACCAGATTCTACTCTTTTTGGTGACCCTTTTTGTTTCTTTCTTTATATCCATGTTGGATTTGCAACACATCGGATTTGCACCTGAATAGGTTGATCTGCAGGAAAGGTTTCACTTGTGTTTGTATGTTTTGGGTTTTTTATTTTCAATCCTTTCTCACGGATTCTCGCACTGTGGATTGAGACTGTCCTCATGAGCCCTAGTTATGAGAGTGGGACTGTAGAGCTGGCCATTTTTTGTTAGGCTTCTGCTTTCTGCCAGTGCTTGGAAACCACAGCAAACGTGACCGGCTTCTCATTTCCACCGTGCCTTATTTCCTGTTCCAGCGAACTGAAGCGCACACACTGTGTGCGGTACTGAGAGAGCTCACCTCCTCCAACTGTTTGTTGCCTTAGTAACAGATAGTTGCCATAGGGACAAAAAACATGGATTGCACTTTTGACATGCAAACATTACAATCCTGAATTACAGTCACTGTTTGCTTGGAACTGATTGTGTTTCTGCTTGGCCTGGGCTTTTTTTTTTTTATATTCATTTGTTGAAATAATTTTCCATGATGTTTTATCACTCGTGTGTGGAAGGAGAGCCGCCTCGCTTAACGAGTGGAATTCCCTTCAATTTCCTTCTTGTCTTGTACTTACTCCGAAGATGGCATGTCAGAAAGAGCAATGCAGAATTGGTACTGTAGAAATAATTATCAGAAATGACTGTTTTCTTACACAATATTGCTGTATTTCTTAGGAAGCTAAATGAGATTTGGCATTCTGAACATATCCTGAATTCTCAAAAACACTGTATGAAATTTATCGAAAGTTACACAATTGCAGTCTTTTTTTTTTTTTTTTCTTTTCTTTCAGCTTTTTGTACATATGTTAGTGGACCAAATCTACAGCTCGAAATCCTTTACTGAGATAGAATATGGCTAATGTATGTTACCAGATTATTTGAGACTTATTTGTATAAGTGTGTAAATGTTTCTCTGTTTTTAGTTATCACTTGTATTAAAGGACTGCTCAGCTGCGACGAGCTTTCTGCAAAGCATCATAATTGCTTATTTGATCATGTTCACTCCGATTCTGCCTAAAACAAAATTCTGTCGTTAAAAGAAATGTGTTAGAATGGCTCCCTGGAAAATACCCAGCTGAGTATGTTAATCATTTTCTAACCAAGAAACAAAACCTTATCAGAGCTGTTCTTTTGCATAAATGCTGATCTCACGTGCTATGAAATTAGCTGCTTTATAAAGGCTGAGCAGAGTAATGATGTATTACTACCAAATGTCACGCTCTGTGTTACTGCACCTGTGCGTGCCATGTGATCTGTACAGCTTTCTTTTGTTTTCAGCTGTTTCTTGACATTGATGTTGGTATTTTTACAAATGGACAAATGTTTTGCCTCTTTGGGTACCTTTTTCCAGGCTTCAGGTTAGCTCTGTGAACTATTTGTCCATAATGGAATTTTTTTGAAAGAGGAAGTGGCGAAAGTGTGTGAAAGTACACTACACTCGCAGCGAAGTAAAAACATTTGTGCCTTCACAGGAGGACTGGCCACGCCTCAGAGAGAGCTGCCTTTCATGTTTTGTTGCTGTGCAAAAGAAAATTAGACCTGCTTATGTCATAGTTTGTACAAATCTCTCTATTTATTATGCACAGTTGTTTCTATGTTTAATAAAAGGGAGTCCATTTTCACCGTTGTTTAACTTCTGTTCTGTGCAGTTGAATGAGTGAATGAATCATGTAAGGCGTGTTTAGTCAAAATAGGCTTGAATGCTTTCGATTAAACTTCTACCTTTTTCTTTACCAGATACTCAGTTTTTCACTGTTGGATAAAAAAAGGGCCTCAACTTTACAAAATGTGTTTTTATGATTCAATTATTTGGCACTTTTGAAGGAACAGAGGATGGTATCTGAAATCTTATAAATTTTTAACATGACTGCTATAGCTGGTACTGTGTGTGTGTGTATATGTGTGTGTATATTTGTGTGTATATATGTGTATGTATGTATATATATATACAGGGGTTAGACAATGAAACTGAAACACCTGGTTTTAGACCACAATAATTTATTAGTATGGTGTA
>JAOVVH010000002.1:19701652-19713801 GCA_028566435.1 Scorpiodoras heckelii
CACACACACACACACACACACACACACACACACACACACACACACACACACACACACACACACACACACACCTGGACAAACAGGCAATAAAAGGCACACAATGCAATTATTAACACAATAATTTCTGTCAAAGGTCATAGGTATAGTAAGAATAAGAATATACATGATCCAAGTTTAAAATAAATAAAAGTCTTATTTGTTAGATTAGAAATTTATTCTCAATGACAAACTGATATTTATTACATCTGTCGAGTTTTAAATATAGTGCCATGTTGGGAACATATTATATAGTTGTTTGCCCCGGAGTTGCCAGTGTCAGAAAATTTGCATGTATAATTCCCAACCACATTAAATCATATAACAGGTAAAACAAGTGGTTTCATTTCTAGTATCTGTTCTCAATAATCACACTGGAAATTTGTGCCCTTACTAATTACTGAAGCCATATGAGTTTGGTTAATAATGCAAAGTTCGTTCTTGCCAGCATGTTACACAATCCATATAAAGATCATTCGAATTAAATATGTATGTATACATTTTTACTAGTAGGTCCTTTTCATTTTAAGGTGGCCAGCTGTTTCCAGTGCACGTGTTCCACGGTGTTTGAACACGGACCTCGGTGATTTAATTTTCCTGAACGTTTGGAGTTAGACACTTTGTCCAGATCCCACTTTTATCTTCGACTGGTGTTCACATGTCATCATTAGACCGTGTCGCTCCTGGACCTTCCTCCTCAACCTGTGCTTTTACAGAGAAAACGCACACACACACAAGCCTGACTCGATCAAAAGGGAAAGGACTTCCACATCCTCGCTGGTCTCCATTAACGAGCCCTGGAAATGGGCACAGGATTTATTGGTCACTTTATAGAAAGGAGTTGGGCTGCCATTGAGTCTGCAGGCCCTTCAGCGACATGCATAAAATGTCCTCATGCCCTGAGTTATAGCACAGACCTTTTAACAGGCTATCATGTTGCAAAAAAGGCATGTGAAGCAATAATCACTTTTGGGCTTGCTTTATTTCTCAGGCTAGCCGAGTAGGAGATATGGAGGGTAGAATTAAAGGTCAGCTGTATTTTGAAGAACGTAGATAACTTATGTGTGGCCTTTCTGCCTTTTAAGCAGTTCATATCATTTTGATATTTTGCAGTGTTTGACAAATACTTGGCAGCAAAAAAAATCACAGTACTGTATCTCTGAAGGAGTTTTTACTTATCACTGCTTTTTACAGTACTGACCATGTTTCATTCTTATTCTTTCTTATTCCTGACTCTTCCTCTTATCATCGCACTCTTCCTCTCATCCAGAACACAACGAACTTTCCTATATCATAAATAACCACCCTTTTTTTCATTTTAATAAACAAGCATAATTAATGCTGCTGTGTATTGCTTTAACATTGGGGGAACAGGGCTTTGAAGCAGGTTGTTCTGGGTACCAGATGGCCACACTGAAAGGGTCAGAAGGAGAAAATATCAAAGGCTCTGGACTACAATTTATTGTGTGGGCTGTGATCTCACATTGCCTCCTAAGTGGAATTTCACTGGTGTTTTTTACTGGAGTTTGCCAGTTCTCCACATGCACACCTCTACTCACTGTCTAATCAGAGGACGCTGTAACTAGCCGGTATTTAACATATCCCTCACTCTATATTAATCTGTTAAACGTGGTCTGCATATGTCTTTGTATATGAGTCTGTCTGTGCGAGAAAGGAAATGTCATTTAGACTTCATGTGGTTGCAAATGTTTGCCATTTAAATTGAGTGAGCTGGAAAATAAAAGAGTCTCTTTACCTTCAGGGTTGAGAGAAAGTACACGAAACGGCTCATTTTCAGCCAAGTGAAAAAAGCAGCCTGAACTGTATAAATCAAGACTTTGGTAAGAGTTAGTTAGTGAAGGCCAAAGGGAAATGGAAGAGAATGGAAATGAGAAAAAAAAAGTTCTTCCAAAAATATACTCTAGACAAAGGCAAGTCTAGCTGAAGCTTTTCACCTTTCATAAACTTACAGTGAGAGAGTTTTGAGCTATAGTGTGATTTGCAACGCAACATGCCTCACAGGAATACCACACCTGTCAGCTATCATGCTACCAGAATCCACCCCAAACACAGAGTCTTTGTTCTGAAAACATGAAAAAAAAAAGCTTTGCCAAGCGTATTGCTCTATGTTCTTGCTTCGCACAATTTCTGCAATCCTAATAATAAATCGTTTATTAGAGAGGACTGTGAGAAAATCGGCTTACGGTGAACTCTGCTCTAAATTCTTTCCACTTGAACTAGAACTTTTCAGTCAAGCTCATTAAGTATGTCCACATAAAAATGGTGACATTATATTTATTTTGTAACAAGTCATGGCTTTCCAAGGATATGGCCAGACAGTGATGCAATGGTACTGCAACAACCTTCAGCTCACAAACAGAAAACTCTGCAAGGTATTATATTCGAATTCCCTGGCACACACATCAGTAACTGTCTCAGGTTAAAACTGAACCTTCTACTAAGAAGACATAGCATCGTCTGTGAATCTGCTTATTCTTCACATAACAGGCTCAGACAGTTGCTAAGATGAGACGGAAGAGTCATAGGCTGTGAGTTGGGGTATTTATAGACTGACTGCAAGACACACAGTAAAGTATGAAAGCGGAAAACGGGCCGCATAATTGTTTGTGAATGATGACTTGTGCTGTGTCTGTTAAATTCTTGGCTGTTGAAGGAGGTATATCATTCTGGCTAACCATTTATCTACAGCACATACATCACTAACTACTACACAAGCACTGACCATCAGCATACTGTATATTTAACTAAGGAAGGGATTTCATTGCCTTAATATGAAAAATATGCAGAGATAGACCCTCAAATATATACCATGTACAAACCCCATTTCCAGAAAAGTTGGGACACATTCTATAAATGCAATAAAAACTGAATTTTGTAATTTAACTTTTATTTAAAAGGCAAAAGGACAAAGAAAATATTTCCATTGTTTTGAATGATGAACTTAATTCTACTTATAAATAAGTATAAATTTATAAATAATAACAAAATTAGAAATTTATGAAGATACTGGGGCGGCACGGTGGTGCAGTGGGTAATGCTGTCGCCTCACAACAAGAAGGTCCTGGGTTCATTCCCCGAGTGGAGTGGTCTGGGTCCTTTCTGTGTGGATTCTGTGTGTCCTCCCCGTGTCTGCGTGGGCTTACTCCAGGCACTCCGGTTTCCTCCCACAGTCCAAAGACATGCATATTAGGTTAATTGGTTTCTCTAAAGTGCCCCTAGTGTGTGAGTGTGTGTGTGCCCTACGATGGATTGGTGTCCTGTCTAGGGTTGATTCTGCCTTACGCCCTATGCTACCGTCTAGGCACTGGCTCTCCCGTGACCCTGGGGACAGGAATAAACGGTTAAGATAATGAATGAATGAATGAAGATACTAACTGTCACACTGGGAAAATGTGCAAGTGGAATTCTTGCTGTGAGCAAGACTTGTGCTGCCGGTGATGATTGTTGTCTGAGGCTTCTCTTCAGGATGCACTATACATTTTCAATAGGAGACAGATCTGGAGTGCAGGCAGGCCAGTCAAGCACATGCACTTTATGTCTATGAAGCCTCACTACTGTAACTAGTGCATAATGAGGCCTGGCACTGTCCTGGGAAACAGACATGAAATTCCTGGGAAAAGACATTGTCTTGACAGCAGCATATGTATCCCCGAAATACCATTATAAGCCTCCCCATCAATGATACCTTCACATATATGCAGATCACCCATGCCATGGGCACTGATGCACCCCCATGCCATCACAGATGCTGGTTTTTTGCACTTTTCCTTAGTAACAGTCTGGATGTTCTTTTCATCTTTGGCATGTAGAATCCACCATCCATTTTTCCCAAACACAAGCTGAAACGTGGACTCGTGGTCATGTTTCCATCTGTCCATCTCATATGACTTTGAGTCCAGAGAATTTGCTGGCATTTTTGTGAAAAATTAATATATGGATTCCTTTTAGCATAATACAGTTTCAGGTTGCATTTCTTGATGCAGCAGTGTTAAATGACAAAGATTTTCCAAAGTACTCCCGAGCATCGCTATAGAATGATGGTTTCTCAAACAATACCACCTGAGGGCTCGATGGTCACGGACATTTATCAGCAGTTTCCGCCCTTGGCCTTTACACACCAAGATTTCCCCTGACTCCCTGAAACCTTTCATGATTTTATGAACTGTAGATGGTGAAAGACTTAAATTCTTTGCAATCTTGTGCTGAGAAACATTGTTTTTGAACTGACATTTCTCTCACGAAGTTTGGCACAAAGTGTCGAACCATGACCCATTCTTGCTTGCAAAGACTAAGATTTTAGTGGATGCTCCTTTTATACTCTTGATGACCTCACCTGTTACCAGTTAAACTGCTAAAGGTGTCACCATCTATTGTATTTTATATTTACAAAATACAATTAGCTTTGTCGGTGAAACACTGAAAATGTTTTCTTTGTACTTTTATCAGTTAAATAAAAGTTGGGATGTAACATAATGCTAAAAAAACATAGGCTTTTGACCTGTATCTGTTATGTGCCGCCCAGGGAGTAGGACCCAGGTGCGGCACACCAGCCCAAAACAGGGTGGCACGAGAGTGGCCGGGGTACACACGAGTTGATTAAAGCCCCTTTAAAAGAAAAGCCCAAATAAATATTAAATAGATAAATGTGAATATGGAATAATAGATATGGTCAGATGAGGCGGGGCACAAACTCGGGACCTCTCACAGTGTAGCCTCATGACACATCCCCCTTCGCTATCTCGGCATAACAGAGGACTGGTTGACAGAGTGGAGCTAAAAGCCCGAGTCACGCCGCGCGACTGCTGATGAAACCCGGGAAATTCTGGAAGAACTAGCGAGATGGAGAGTGCAGTACTGCAATCGGCAGACGTGAGATGCGGCCTCGCGAAGAGTAGGCTAACGGCGTTCCCCATTCCACGATCTCGGAAGCATGGAAATGCAGCTACAGTAGGTGTATAAGCCGCCGAGGTGCACCAAGGTGAATGCCGACGCATATGGGAAATCCCGGATGAGCCAGCGTGTTGTTGAGCTGACGTGTGACTGCAGTGTGATTGACGTAGGAAATGACAAACTACCCGGAAAGAAACAAAAGAAAGAAACATAAAGAAGAGGCTAAAATCAGGAAAAGAAAGAATGAGAGCACAACTAAAACAAAACGTGAAAACAATAAAGTTTCCCCTTATTAAATGACCACTCGCTGGGGGCATGATGGTGCCTGTGCTTATATTATCGGGGCTCCTCGGTCCATCTGCCCCTCTGTTACATAGCGAGTGACGCCGGCCGCCTCGGCTGACCGGCCAGAAGAGAGGCACGGAGAAAGACAGAGGAGGAGTACTCGGCGTCTCGTTTAACACAGAGAGGACGCGCAAGTAATCAGGGACCAAGGCACCATCCCCAATGAGGAGAAAGGAGGGCAGAAAGAGAATGGCCGGGCTGAGGCAGCTCCTGGCACCTGGGTATTAAAGCCCGCCCAGGATCGGTCCATGATCAAGCCTAAGGAGCTGCCTGAGACCTCAGATCGTGTGAGTGCATGCCTGCCGTAACCATGCAGAGTGGCATGCGAGAAAGCGGACCTGAGGAGGCTCATTCTCATATTTAATAATTAAAATGGTGGCGAGAGGCAAATCACACCCAAGGGCTAGGCCAACGTCCCTAACGAAAGACTCTAACCCTATTAGATTACCTCCCGCCACCAGGTGGCGGTACAAACCACAACTCTTCCTGATCAGGTGCACAAGAGAGCATGAAAAACTAAGGGTGTGACAATGAGCCCTGGTCAAGCCAAGTCTTATATAGTAGGCAGACCAGGTGCTCGCCATCAACCCTGATGAGCCCCTGATGCCATGTTCCAGGCATGATGGGAATAGTAGTCCCAGAGCGGCCCCATTACTGACTCTCTGGGAACACCTAGGGGCAAGTGAAGGAATAGCCCATCCCCATAGTCCGGAAACCCGCCTCCTTTCATTCTTAAGCTACACTAATCTTCCTGTCAGATCAAACCAGTCTGGCCATTCTTCTCTGACCCGTCTTGTCAGCAAAGCATTTCAGCCCACAGAACAGCCACTTACTGAACTGTTTTTATTTTTCTCACCATTCTCTGTAAATTCTAAAAACTGTTGAGATCTGCAGTTTCTGAAATACTCAAATCTGTCTGTCTCTCCGCAACAACCCGGCCATAGTCGTAGTCACCAAGATTTGTTTTTTGACTGTGATGTTTACCTGAAGCTCTTGATCTGTAGGCACGTGATTTAATGCATTGTGCGGCTGAATGGCTGATTGGATAATCGCATGAATGAGCGGGGATAAAAGTATAGCACACTATAAAAGAATGCACAGTGCTTGAACAGTAGTTTGTGCATGCTAAAGGAAGCCTTTAATAGAGGGTTTAGCAGGCTCCGTAGACGCGGAAGAGCTTCCAGTTTGTTTTACTAATCCACAATACTCCTGGAGGAAAGTTCATATAGTAGAACAATGTGCAGGAAAAGCTCATGAGGGGAGGGGATGCAGGTCTACAAGCATACTTTAAGCATAATACACTTTTTTCTTTACTTTGAATGGATCTGAAGTTATATTTTTAGATCATATACGGTGCATATGTAAAGATGACAGTGTGGGTTTTCAGCTATGCAGATGAGGGGCACAAATGGCCTCCTTTCATTCTTATGATTTTAAAAGCTGGATACTCAATCTCTACACGTCCGGAGCTCTTTTTCACCATGAGGTTCCAAACATCACCAACGTTCCCTGATGAGAAATACATACAGTAGTTATGTATATATGATTTACACCGATCAGCCATAATATTAAAACCACTGAGAGGTGATGTGAGTAACAATCATTATCACACTACAGTGACATATGTCCAGGGGTGGGATATATTAGGCAGTGAATAACAGTGAACACTAAAAGTTGATGTGTTGAAAGCAAGAAAAATGGGCAAGTATAAGGATCTGAGCAACTCTGACAATGGTCATATTGTGATGGCGGTATAGCTGGGTCAGAGCATCTCCAAAACTGCAGGTCTTGTGTGGTGTTCCCAGTATGCAGTGGTTAGTACCTACCAAAATTGGTTCAAGAAAGGGCAACAGGTGAACCGGTGGCATTGTTATGGGCAGCCAAGGCTCACTGATTCACATGAGGATTAAAGGCTAGCCTGTCTGGTCTGATCCCACAGAAGAGCTACTGTAGCAGAAATTGCTGAAAAATTTAATGCTGCTTATGATAGAAAGGTGTCAGAGCACACAGTGTATCACAGCTTACTGTGTATGGATGGGGCTACTTAGCTGCAGACCCCTCAGAGTGCCCATGCTGACCCCTGTACACCAGTGAAAACACCTGCACTAAGCATGTGAGCATCAGAACTGGACCATGCAGCAATGGAAAAAAGTGTCTTCATCTGATGAATCACGTTTCCTTTATATTATGTGGATGGTCGTGTGCTTGCATGTCAATTGCCTCAGGACGAGATGAGACCAGGAGGCACTATGGGAAGAAGGCACACTGGTGGAGGTAGTATGATGCTCTGGGCAATGTTCTGCTGGGAATGTGGATGTTATTTTAACATATACTGCCTCCCTAAACATTGTTTCAGACCAAGTACAGTCCTTCATGGCAACTGTGTTCCCTAATGGCAGAGGCCTCTTTTATCAGCATAACACTGCAAAAATTGTTCAGGAAAGAATTGAGAAGCATGACAAAGGGTTCAAGGTGCGTACTTGGCTTCCAAATTCCCCAGATCTCAATCAGATCAAACATCTGTAGAATGTACTGGACAAACAAATCCAATCCATGGAGGCTCCATCTTGGAATTTACAAGATTTAAAGGATCTGCTGCTGATATCTTGGTGCCACATACAACTACACACCTTCAGAGGTTTTGTGGAGTCCACGCAGGACTCTGTGGGTCAGAGCTGTTTTAGCGGCACAAGGGGGACCTACACAATATTAGGTAGGTGGATTTAATGTTATGGCTGATCAAAGTATATTGAAAGAATGAAAACATAAACCTGCATCCAACTGAATCAATCCAAGTTGGTGTAATACACAAATCTTTTACATCCATGCATGGGATACAGCAGCAGCTTTATCGAGGGCAGGTTAGAATGAAGTTTACAGACATGATGCCGCCTTCAAAGGCAGAGAATGAGTGGAATTTGTGTGTGTGTGTGTGTGTGTGTGTGTGTGTGTGTGTGTGTGTGTGTGTGTGTGTGTGTGTGTGTGTGTGTGTTTGAGATTAGAGGCACTGTATCCCCTTCCATGAACGTCCAAGCACCGCCAGCACTGGAGCAGAGATGAAAATGGAATGTGGGAGCTCAGAATAACATTTTCCTAGGATTACACACACAAACGTGCTACTTCCCTTTCAGGAAGCCTAAAACTCTTAACTAAAGAACCCATGAGGAATCCTTTTATAAAAATCCAAAGCAATAATCTTGTCCAAACTGCATCCACATGGTCCTTCTTTCCCCATTTCATCCAGCTGTGAAATGGGTGTACTTCCATATGATGAAGGAAAGACTTAATACCCCGGAAAGTCTATGACTACTATGAGGAAGCTTGTTCTCTATGTTCTTCATCACTCAATTGCGACAACTCTAGCTATGGATTTTGGAAAGTGTTTAGATCACCAAAAAGTAAAGTAACACTGTAAAATGAAGGATTACTTCAACATAAAACAACCACGGCTTCTCCTGCACTTTGTGCTGTGAATTAACTATGTTAATCTCAGGTTTCAGAGTGCTAAAATTTATGGGTGCTAGAAAAGTAAAGGTGGGTGGCTGAGTCCAGCTCTGACTGTTCCCTGTTGAATTTCACAAGTTCATGCTGCTTGGACAAAATAGATATTATCATGGCACCAGCAGAGAGGCTGAAAGAGAAAGCTTACAGAGCTGTCAAACAGCACACACAAGGGTTAAGAGAAGGACACAATGTCTGTGCACTCATCTTATACTACATTCATATCTATTATATAATTGTATTGCCATGCACAATATTATTGAGATGTATAGTAACAAGCTATTCCTTGTTGCTGGCATGGTACTATCAAAGGTACATGTTTTCTACTTTTATCTTTTTACCCTTATTATGTATCCTATATGTGTATGTTTTTTACATATTTAATTAGCTTTTAGAACCAAGCTTTAAGGATACATCAGTGGCACTTAAGGTGCAATTATGTATTCAATGATGTTTAAATGAATAATATATTCCTAGTACCAAAACAAAGATATACACTGAAGTACCAGAGAAACTGTGCAAAATACATAACCATGTAAACTATGCAATCATTGGTTGCATCCACCAGTGTGAATATAAAGCGATAGACATCTATGGAAGCTTCTAGATCTGTTTCCGCTATGAGAATGGCAAGTTATCACGATTTTGCGATTTTCAACGCGGTTTAATAGTTGGAGCTTGTGAGATGGGTCATAGCATTTCGGAGGTAGAAGCAAAGTTTGGATTTTCACAAATGAGCATTTCAAGGGTGAGCCGTGACTACAAGAATTCCAGAAAAACCTCGAACTTATGACAGCAGTGTGGCCGTAAAAAGACTCGTTTCACATGATAGGCATGCAACACTACCTAAAGGACGGTAATAATCAGAATGCAATGCTGGGGCCTCAGCAAACATCAGCATGAGGACTGTGCAATGTTCCTTCCAAGATTCCGTCGGGATCTTAACTGGTATACCAGTTTTTCAGGTACTTCAGTCTTCCATGACAGGAAGTCTCAGTACCTTTATTTCTGAGAATAGTATATATATCATGCAAAAGGCTGTCTGGATCAAAAAAACAGCAATACACTGACATCAATCAGAGGCAACTTTTCAAATAATTTCTAAAGCAAAATTTACATTTAATAATGCATTACAAGCAATACCATGGAAATACCATGGCAGTGTACCACACAATCAAATAACACTCAAATGTCTACACGCAAACTGGCTCAAACGAGTCCCTTATTACCTAAAGTATGCAGCTCTTCCACTTCCACTTCAACTACAAGCCTTCAACACTGACAAACTACAAAATAACACCTCTTAATATTCCCGTCTCCTCATGAGCGAGATGGCTGCTCATCAAAGTCATCTGAGATCTAACCCTTTCTTGCCCCACTGAAGTGTGGGAAAAGAAGCATGAACAGATGCTTTGTGGAGCAGATCGCTTTCCTTTCCCTCATCAATGGCAGACTTATGCTCGCCTGGTCCAGGGTTTCAGCGCTTCTGCCAACTCTCAAAGGAGCTTTCATGTCTCCGACCCGATGAGAACAACGGAAGCCAAAAGATCTTTGTCCTTGATTTGATGTCGTCTTAAGCAAACAAACTGCATGTACTTGGAGGTAGGTGAAGCCTGTTTCACACACATCTTCTACAGATATCTCAAAGACCTTTTATTTCTGAGACATTTCTGACATCTCACCCTTCTTCTGCAAATTCAAATGCCCCTAACAAGATATTAACTAAGCCGTGATATTTCAAAATGCCACCAAATCAGCTCCTTACACACTTTTAACTGACTACAACTACATTTTGACCAAAATAGCTAAAAGCATATTCTGGAGCTGTTGTACACCATAGTGTCCTGGCTTTGTTATCACAGTGCTAGTTAACTTTAGGCCATTGTGTATTATAAACAAACCACTTCATCCATTAAAGTCCAATGAATATTTATTGCCATCATCACTGGCCTTGAACATTATTTTTCTATTTTTTTATTTATACTTTTACTCAAGTGTTTGCTGTGGTGCATCACCCTACCACAGCACTCTATTGCCATCTGGTGGATCTGCCTTGAAAATGTCATTGTTCATTTGTAACGATGTTGGATGATTATTGGCAGTTTGGATGTATTCAAGCACATGAAATTCATTCATTCATTCATTCATTCATTATCTTAACCGCTTATTCCTGTTTCCAGGGTCACAGGAGAGACGGTGCCTAGCCGGCGGCATAGGGCGCAAGGCAGGATCAACCCTGTACACTGCGCCAATCCACCGTAGGGCACACACACTCACACGGTCATACATTAGGGGCACTTTAGACACCAATTAAACTAATATGCATGTCTTTGGACTGTAGGAGGAAACCGGAGTACCCAGAGTAAACCCACGCAGGCACGGGGAGGACATGAAGACTCCACACAGAAAGGACCCAGACTACCCCACCCGGGGATCGAACTCAGGACCTTCTTGCTGTGAGGCGACAGTGCTACCCACCGAGCCACTATGTTGCCCGCACATGAAATTGTGTAATTATATTAAGAAGAATGACAAAGCTTCCTTCGTATAGGCACATGAAGCTTTTTTAAACTCCTGCTCATGCAGCACCGGGCAGCTGAACGCACATTGAGGTGCACACTCCTCCATATACATGATGTCCTTGGCTGTTGTCAATGAATAGAAAAGGTGAAACCGTAATACTATTCCTCCCATCTACAGATTCAATTACTATGCTTTCTTTTGGTCAGGAATTGTTTCAATATATGTTGTTGTTCTTGGTAACACCTAGAACATAAAAATGTGGCCAATATTTTATTTTATATAGCAACGTCATAGGCCATGTGATTACCACGATAGGCTTCTGAGCAGCAAACTTGACTTGCACACCACCATGCTTCAAAAAATAAAATGGTTCGGACTCACTAAAGGTTCCTTTCTTCAACCCATTGATTGTTAAATCACTCTGCTGTGTGTTAATCGGTCCATAATCCTACAGGCTTTATTGTTGCCTTTTCACCACCTGACTTCTTTGTTCTACCAGTGGTCTGCATCTTGTGTTAAATCCTATGGGATCATGCTGGTGAATTCTGTTTGTGGGTTGTCACTTCCCCACAGTTCTTGATTACTTTGTTTACTCTATGTTCAAGGGTTGAAATGGTGGCACAGTGGGTTGCACTGATGCTTCCAGGGTCCCTGGTGAAAAAAACATCCTGAGCTCTGATTAATGGCTATGCTTTTTAGATGTCCTGTGGTTTACACACAGTTCCCAAAACATGCTATTTACTCTAAATTGCCCCAAGGTGTGAATAAGTCCTAGGTGTGAATGAGTCCTAGGTGTGAATGGTGCCCTTCGTGTCTCATCCAAGGATGGATCA
>JAOVVH010000002.1:19791049-19804603 GCA_028566435.1 Scorpiodoras heckelii
AAGCACGGGGAGAACATGCAAACTCCACACAGAACGGCCCGAACCGGGAATCGAACCCGGATCGTCTTGCTGTGAGGCGACAGTGCTAACCACTACACCACCGTGCTGCCCATATCTATACAGTGTTGTGAAAAAGCATTTGGCCCTTCTTAATTTTTTTTTTCAGATCATCAGACTACTCTTAATATTAGTCAAAGCTAACTCAAGTAAACACAAAATGCTGTTATTAAATGATGATTTCATTTATTGAAGGAAAATTGCTACACCTGACCCAGTGTGAAAAAGCAATTGCCCTCTTAACTACTAAACCAAAAGCCCACTGCTAAGGCTTTGGGACTCCAGTAAAGCGCAGTGAGAGTCTTTATTCACAAATGGAGAAAACTTCACAGAGAGGTGAACCCTTCCCTGGAGTGGCTGGCCTACCAAAAGTTCACAAAGACTGCATCGACAACTCATCCAAGAGGTCACAAAAGAACCCAGTCTAAAGAACCCAATCTAAAGACCTGCAGGCCTCATTTGCCTCAGTTAAGGTCAACGTACATGATTCCATGATAAATGACACGGGACAAAAAATGCCATCCATGGAAGAGTTGCAAGGAACGAAGCACTGCTAAACCAAAAAAAGGACACAAAGGCTCGTCTTGCATTTGCCAAAAAACATCTAGATGACCGACAAGACTTTTGGGATAATATTCTGTGGACTGATGAGTCAAAGGTGGAACTTTCTGGAAGACACGGGTCCCATTACATCTGGTGTAAAGCGAACACGAGATTCCATAATAAGAACACCAAACTAGCGGTCAAGCATGGAGGAGGTAGTGTGATGTTCTGGGGACGCTTTGCTTCTGTAGGACCTGGACGACTTGTAATAATTGAAGGAACCATGAATTCTGCTCTCTGTCAGAAAATCCTGAAGGAGAACGCCTACCCATCATCAGTTTGTGACCTACAGCTCAAGAGCAGTTGGGTTCTACAGCAGGACAATGATCTGAAGTACACAAGCAAGTCCACGTCTGAATGTAAGGAAACAAATGAAGGTTTTGGAGAAGCTGAGTCAAAGTTCTGACCTGAATCTCATTGAGATGCTGTGGCAAGACCGTACAGGGGCAGTTCATGCACTTAAACCCTGCAATGTATCCGAATTGAAACAATTCCTCTACAGTGATGCAAAAGACTCATCACAAGTTATGGCAACTTTTCCTTTTTCACACGTTTGAGACAGGTTTTGAATAAGAAGAATGATCGTTTAAAAGCTGCATTTTGTGTTTATTCGTGTTGTTTTCATCTTATATTAAAATTAGTCGGATGATCTGAAATATTAAATGGGACACATCAGCAAAAAAAGTTAAAAAAAATCAGGAAGGGGCAAACATTTTTTACAGCTCTGTGCATTACATATATGTTAACCATACCAACGAAACAGTTCTCTTACCTCTGGCAGAGACTTGCCATGGCTCAGGTTGTATATTTTTATATTATTTACACTGGACACCTGCATTTCTGAAGCGGTCAAACAATCTTTTTACACATAGTATGAAGAATTATTTACACGGAAATCTTTCCAGCTACTGACCCACGTTGGAAACACAAGAAGTGCTCCGTTGTTCACTAAATAAAGCCCGTGTGGAAACTTGCCACCAGCATTGGTTCCTACACCGTTTACACACACCACAGCGTGGCTTCCTTATTTAGTTTGGGTTTTTTTTTTAAAAAACAACATGAACATGTTTTATACATGATTTTTATCGATACGTAAAAATAAGGTTTATCTATATGATTTTATGAACATATAGGTGCACGAGTCAATGAATGAATTCATGAAAATTGTAAGGAATATTGTAAAAAAAAAAATAGAGCTTCAGGATGGATGATATTACGGAGATATATATAATAAATGGTTGTTAGAAATCAATCTGTCTATATCTATATCTATATCTACATATATACATTCATTCAAATGTATTTAATAACGTTACTGTATGTTTGTAGAGACAACTGAACTTTTCCTAAAAAAATAAAGAAAAAGAAAATAAAGAAAGAAAGAGAAGGGCATGTTTTCAGAAGGAAGCAGGATGCTTATGTATTATGCATAAAAACAACGAATTGATTTTTCCAGCCGGGAATGCATTTTGTACTAAACACTTTTTGATTACTAAACGGAAGTAGTAAACAGTAGTAAACGGAAGTAACAGTAGACGGCGGTCTCATGGATCCTCGTGACGTCATAATCACGGGGGCGTGATTACATTTAGTCTAATTAAGTGTAGTGACTTTGACATTTAATATAAAACGTTGTTTTATTAAATCAACCTCTTCCTATGAAACATCACGCAGGAACAACAACAACAAAAAAAACCCTAATTAAAAAGACGAGGCAAAACACTTGTCAGGACTTACCCTATGGCATCATGGTGGCTGAAGTATTTCGTCATTAATGAGGAAATGACGTCATCAGATCCTACCTGGTCCACCCAAGTATTGACAGTGTACAAAGTGTGTGACAGGTGAGAGGATTCTCCTGTGCAGAGATGAGTGTGACGAGCTGCTCTACTTGAGCACAGTCTGTCATAGACAGGACACAGACACACTGAAGCTCCACGTGGATCTGGCTTTACTATGGACACCTTCACTGTAAGGTAGGAACATTTCTTACTCATTTACACTTCTATAAAAACCTATAATGCGATAATTCCTGGTAAAATGGTTTAGTTTTCATCTTAGATATTTTCCTCTTATAAAAAATATAAAGTTGTAACCCATGCAATCAATCTTGTCAAATGGAAATTCTTATTAGATGCAATGAAATTATTATTTTAAAATGTTACCGAAGATATTATGCAATATTTCAGCCTTAAATGAATCATGATTTGTTTTTGTTTTTTTTAAACAACTGTTTTGTGTATAATAATTTTTTAGGTGACTCATTTTTTCACTAGGTAGTGATGCAATCTGTCTGCTAGCTATTTATAGTGTTGAAGAAAATGATAACTTGTAGTTGAATCATTAATATTAAATAGCCATACATTAGGGAATTGGCAAAGCATTATTAATGGTTGATACGTATATATTTTTTTACATATTGGGTTTATTTAAGGCTTAAACAAGCTGTAGTTTGAGCATTCCTATGTATAGCCATGTAAAATAAAAGGACACATTTATACATTTTATACAAGTAAAAGCTTAAAAGTTAGTTTTAGGCTGAAATTATGCTGGAATCAATTCTAAAATATGGTAAGTAATGTGATATGAGGTGGTAATTAAGAGATAAAAGCAGGTTATTGACTCATTCAGAGTTAATTACATGTGTTATTATATATTTTTTTTCCAGACTTGGAAACACAACCCTTCCAGAGAGTGAAGTCAGTTGAAATCAGAGGTGACATATAATCTTACAATGCCTTTGTAAAACTGACAAGTTTCTTAGTAAGGCAAATGACTTTCAGTGGTTGTAATGAACGTCTCTCGTCACAGCTTTTGAAGTGTGAAGAAGGCCCACATTTGACAGCCATGGCAGACTTCTGGTTGATTTCAGTTCCTCTGGACAAAGCCAGTTCTCAATCTTTGGAAAAGCTTAAAAGGGCTACACATAAAGCCAGCCTGGGAAGTTACTTCAAATTCCAAATCCCAGAGCTGAAGGTAAGAAGGAGCGAGAGAGAGAGAGAGAGAGAGAGAGAGAGAGAGAGAGAGAGAGAGAGAGAGAGAGAGAGAGAAGGTTTGAGCATGTCAATTTTTTAGTAATTTAAACATAATTTAGTTGAGTACTCATGTAAGTTCATGCAGAAGATGTGCAATATGTAGCTCAGGTTCATAAGTGCATACTGTATTTTGGAGGTCAAGGGTGTTGGGTTGTCTTGTTCATCATTCTGCCTTTTACTGTCTTTTCTGTCTTTTACAATAGGCCTGCAATTGTAGGTTGTAAGAGTTGTGTCGATATTATAACAGATATTGTATTGATTTTAATTTAGACCTGTGTGGCACAATGTTGGACAATGTCAAACACCTCATGTGAAGCACTTCATTTAAATTCTTAAGTCACTGTGAGCCAGTATGAAGGAGACAACACACTCGGTTTCTTTCTCTGAAGTTTAGAAACTGAATCTACCTTGCTACACTTAGATGTAACTGAATATTGACTATGGTTATCCTTAGCCACAGTGTTCACAGATAGGTCTCTGTCAAAGCCAATTATGCATGGAGTACACATCTAAACATCTAAACATACTGTGATTGCTGCTTTTACCAGATAGGCACACTGGATGTGTTGGTTAGTGTGTCTGATGACCTCTCCAAACTGGACTCCTATACAGAAGGGTAAGCAAATCCAGTTATAATATTTTTAAACCTAACTGCCTGTACTTTCCCCAAGCTAGCATGTCATGTTTTTCCATTGAATCAGTTCGATCTCAGGTTCGTCCTAGTTAATAAATACATATATCTGAAAAATCCTGGGTGCTTTATGGATAAGCCAGAGGCTATGCTATAGGTTATTTCATTCCTCGTCCACATCCGTCTACCCTCACGGTGTCGTCTGTGGGAAAATTCACGAGCAACTGTATCGCAATGATCGTTAGCGGAGACACTCAATCCAGCAGGCTCTTGTTTCAGGTGCTACTTCACAATGTTCTGGGCGTCCTTGTGTTGTGGAAACTGAGCTCTGCTTTTTTTCCTACTTTTCTCCATTTCACAACCACAGTCCTCTCTGTACCTCAGTCAAAATCAGGCCCTGGACAGTAATAGCAATCGGCCACACTTTCAGGATATCAGAATCTCAATGTGAAGTTTCCAAAAAATATATCAGGAATTGGTATTGGGTATTTGTTTCTAACCATGTAAAGCTATGTAAAATCTTGTTATGGTAAATACAGTGTATTTTATGTGTCATGCACCAACTATGTATGGACAGTCTTTCAATTCTTGCTTTAAACATAAACCTTAGACACTCAGACACTTTGTCTCTCCTTTACAGTGTAATGCAAAAAACAACTCAATGTATAGCAGCACTCATTGGACCATCCAGTGACAAGTTCATGGAGAATGCTGAGCCTAAAGGAGGTATATTAGTGTATGGCAGACAAAGTCACTTTCAGCTCTTAGGGCTAAGCTAATGATTCCTCCATATTCAACAGGACGATATGATTAGCTAAGAGCAGACACAGCAGGAGGCAGTTTCCACTCTTCTCAGCCTGGCCAGCCCACAGATCCTGTTACCTGTGTATATCATAGCATAGTTATTGTGCCACTTATATATAAGAAATAGCTGTCTATAAGAAGTCACATAAAAATCTTATTACATGTTATACATGCTTATGTTATTTATTTACTTTTAATTATTTCTAATACTGTATATTCACGTTTCTACATTTCTCACCAGATCTAAAGGCACCTCATAAAGTTCCACAGTCACCACTGAAAATTTATTTCCAAGCCTTGCGAGGTATATTAATGTGTGTTTGGAGCTTGTACATTTATTTTGTGCTACATATATAAAATGGAGGTTGTGGGACTAATGGCCAACCAGTATGGTATGGTGTGTTTTAATTCGTTATAAACAATTAAAGAGTACATCCAAAAGTTCTCATATTTTCTCCATTCCATGCCGCACAGATATTATTTGTTTCTCCTATAACATTGCGTCTGATATTTCAGCGGAACTGGCTACACATATGACGAATTTCCAGTGGGACAAAACGAAGTATCCTACTGCCCTGCCACTTAAAACGCTCGCCGATATCATCTTCAAGGTATACATCACACACGCACCTCACACGCCTAACATTAAGAGAACGGCTCTTTAACATATTAATATTCATGTGTGTGTATCTGTGTTGGTGGCCGTATGTGTGTGTGTCAGCAAGTGGCCCAGCACGAGATGGATCTGAAGTCTCGTAATGCTGCATACAGTGATGTGAAACTCAGTCTGCAGGTGCACGAGCAAAAAACAGAGTAAGTTCTCTCAAGTGGGGAATAAAACATGACGAGGTGTGCTGGTATAGGAAAATAATTAACAACAGGGTCATGTGATGCAGCCTGGAGTTTTCAGTTCTACCATGAGGTTGATTATTTTCCTAATAAAAAAATTCCTAAAAACATCATACCACAACAATTACATTTGTAACAATTAAAGAATGACGTTACACTTTTTTAAAGATCTGTTTACAGTTGCGTTTTAATCTTGTGGATCCCCATGAAACAAGTTAGTTAGTTGCTGTTATCACTTGTGCAATGAGAGCCATAAACATTCGATCACGCACCAGCCTCACCTTTTTTCCCCATTTCCTTGAATTTAAGATAAAAAAAGGACAAATTGTCTTGTTCCAGACAAACCAGAAAGCACTAGAAAATCCTATGTCCTGAAGATTTTCTGATTTAAAAATTGCTGTTACTGTTGATGCCAGACTGGTTGGTTTAAGTATTTCAGCAATATCTGATCCCCTTGGACAAAAGTCTATAGGTATGTCCACTTGTATAGTCTTTACAATCATGGTGAACAGAAAAGCATCTCAGAACCTACAACATAATATACATTATAGCCTTATATTTGTGCCCACGTCCCTGTGAATTTGATACGAATTTGATGAACACAGTAGAACAAGCACATTATTATAAATCTGCTCTGATTTAAATTACAGCCAGCACAATTATCACATTATCACAAAATGTTAGAATATTTTTAGCTCTTAATTCAGTTTCACTTTCGTTTGTTTTTAGTGTGTTTTATTTCATTTTGTATTCATTTATTACGTTATCTGTCCGGATAACATAAAATCTGAAACTTATTAACAGTCTAAAAGAAAAAAAATCAGCACTTTGCCTCAACTAAATGTGAGAACAGTAAAAGTAAAACTCATAAGCTGTTCAAATAAAGTGAATTCTGAGTATTTATTTCTTTAACAAAGAATCTGAAAGCAGAAGTGAACTCACCTCTGTTGTTTTTTTTAACTGGATTTACGTCAGTTGTTGGGAGGCAGTTTTATTTATAGGATGTCATTTTACTTTTTGTTAAATGTGATATACAGTAATAAAATCTGATCTAATAATACGATGACACCCACTTGTCAATATTGTTGTCACCCTCCAGGGGAAATCTGCACACCAGAGCTTTGACTGGCATTGTGAAAAAGGAGGACTTGGTTCTCAACTCTGAGTATCTCACCACTTTACTGGTTGTAGTGCCCAGGTCAGTGTGTGTTAGTGTTTAGTGGATGTTTAGCCCACAGTCAATATTTACTATTTACCAAATAGTGCATCTGACTCATTTTAGTTTATTGTTAATGTATTAAGTTTGTACTGTAATTAATTGTGATTAAATACACCCACACTGCCTACATTCCAGTTAATATACCCGTATTATCCCATATTTATAAATATTTTTTTATAGATGTTAGCTATTTCACTGTAACTCCCTCATCTCAGCATTTAGCAGCATTCTACTGCACACATATGCACTTTATTCCACATATAGACCATACTTTTTTGTTAAAAGCATTTCACTGTACGTTGTACTGGGTATGGTTATGAGAATAACTAATATACAGTTGAATTGAATTTGACTTTGAATTTGAAACCCATTTTTACAGGATGTGCATCGCGGAGTGGGAAAACACCTATGAATCAATGTCAGATTTTGTGGTTCCTCGCTCTAGCAGGTTAGTTCCCATCACTTGTTCCTGTTTACTCTGAGTTCAGCTAACTAATCAGCCAGTCATGACCGCAGTACAGCTCTAGCCGCGGGTCAGCAGGTTAAGTTCACCCTAGTGTAAAGTTACTGATGGAAAGCAAGCGTCTCACCTCAGTCTGCATGACTGATATCCATCTCAGTGGCTCTAATTAGCCTGTTTTACTTCATCCTCATTAAGCAGTCAGTCTCAGAAGATCAAGGGTCGTTTACTATGTAGGACGTCCCGGTGGCTTGTTGCAATAGCACTGAATTGCCATAATATTTATGTTAAAAATGGTACAATGAAAATGAATTAAAAGGAAAATTATACCATAATCCTTACATTGTCCGTTATATTGGTGAAACAGTTTTTAAACATCTTCATTACGTGCTATAGGAAGTTGCTGGAGGAAAAGGATGCTGGGATATTCACAGTGACACTGTTCAAGAATGCCGTAGAGGAATTCAAAGCCAAAGCCCAAAAGCAAACGTATGGAACCACACCTAATCTCACACACTTTTGAGGTGAATGTATTCTTGAAATATCAAACAGTTTGTGGTCCCCAATAGATTTACAGTGCGTGACTTCAACCTAGAGGAAGCAGAATGTCAACAACAGGAGATGAGTCGCCTCAGCAGTGATAAGAAAGACCAGTATGTGAGTAATGCTTGAAAATATCTATAGGCAGCTACAGGATATAGTACACTCACTGGCCATTCATGCGGCAGCAGCACAATGCAGATACAGCTCAAGAGCGTCGGTTAATGTTTACATCAAACATCAGAATGGGGAAAATGTGATTTCAGTGACTTTGATCGTGCTGTAGTTGCTGGTGCCAGACGGGTTGGTCTGAGTATTTCAGAACCTTTCAGATCTCCCGGGATTTTCATGCATAACAGTCTCTAGACACAGATGGGTGAAAAACAACAAAATTAAAAATACATCCGGTGAGCATCAGTTTAATGAGTGGAAACACCAGATGGTAATGGCCAGACTTGTTCAAGATGACGAGAAATCTTTGGTGACTCAAATAACCACTCTTTGCAACCGTGGTGAACAGAAAAGAATCTCAGAATGCACAGTGTCAAACGCTGAGGCAGGTGGACTACTACTGCAGAAGACCACACTGGATTATACTCCTGTCTATGAAGAACAGGAACCTGACTCTAAAGTTGGCACAGACACCCAGAAGTCCCAGAAAAACCGGTCTGGTACAAACAACCATGTTCCTTGAGATCACATTTTTCACTGTGATCATATAGGAAAATTGACTGAAACCCTTGAGACGTGTATCTGGACGATTTCTTTCACTGCCACACGATTGGCTGATTGGATAATTGCATGAATGAGCAGGGGTGTTTCTATTAATGTGGCCACTGAGTATGTCTGCAGTCTACAGAGTTAAAAAAAATTAATCAATTAATTAATTAATAAAAGTGATGTCAGAATTGTTTGCATCACCAGGGAATATTTGAGCGCTGGCTGAAGGCGAATTTTACTGAAGTATTCGTGGCCTGGATCCACATTAAGGCCCTCAGAGTGTTTGTTGAGTCTGTCCTCAGGTAAAAATATATGATCAACACTCTGTCATAGGCATATTCATATTTATATTTATCTTTTTATATTTATGCATGTGATGGTTCTGTTGTGGGCCAGGTATGGCCTGCCAGTCAATTTCCAGGCTGTCCTGCTCCAGCCACAGAAGAAACAGGTAAAACGACTACGACAGGAGCTCAACTCCATATTTAGATACCTGGACCCCATGGCTATGACTGGAAAAAAGGATGTGAGTGTGTGTTTTATTACCATTAATCTGGATTACCAGTTAGAATAGATAGCATAGTTTCACATAGTACAAATGATTCATTTTATTTTAATAAATTGTGATGAGTCAGATAATGACTCTTCTTACCAAGAACCGTCCTGAAGACTTTCCTGTGGTGGAAAAACAGGAATAGCTGTTACAAATCCCTGACACTAGAGACTCCTTTCATAAATCGTGAATAAATAGCTCCTTACAGGAAGCTTCACTGTATCAATAATTATACACTGAAGTACCAGATAAACTGGTATACCAGTTAATACTTGGTAGGTCCTCCACGGGATCTTGGAGGGAACATTGCACAGTCCTCACGCTGTTGTTTGTTGAGGCCCCAGCATTGAATTCTGATGTTCACCCAGAGTCTTTTTATGGACACACTGCTGTTGTAACTTTGAGGTTTTGCCAGAATTCTTGTAGTCACGGTACACCCTTGTAATGCTCATATGTGAAAATCCAAACTTTGCTTCTACCCCCAGCATGCTATGACCCATCTCGTGAGCTCCAACTATTAAACCACGTTGGAAATCGCAAAATTTTGGCAACTTGCCATTCTCATGGCCCAAACAACTCTAGAAGTTTCCATAGATATTTATCGCTTTATATACGTGCTGGCGGATGCAACCATATTTTACATAGGCTCCAGTACTAGTTTTTCTGGTACTTCAGTGTACACATAACTTTATTAGATCATTTCAAGTAATTTCTTCGTTGGATAATAGACAGCTTAATGATGGTATGAAGTATTAAAATGGATGTTCTTTTGATCTTTCTAGGTGGGACTTGACAATGTAGAGGCTAACATAGGGCAGCAGGAATATTACTCCTACATCTATTACCCAGTCTGCATGAAGTCAGTGGATGCCAGCTAGCAGAAACAGACTTAACAAAAACAGACTTACACACTATGCCCATGTGACCCAGACATGGATTTTTAAAAAAGCCAAAACATACTGCATGGTTGTTATCAGGTTTTTCACTGGAAGACTTTCAAGATGAATGTAATAGAAGCATGTAAACACACACAAGTGTTACCCACTGCATAGTCAAGTTAAAAGAAGCTCAATTTATGATCAGAAGTTTTGCTCTCTCAGAAAATTGGGAATGTTGTTATTAATCAGCTGGGGTTCAGTCTTTGTTCTGCTTATTGTTGAATTATGTAAATAAGTGTAAATAATCTTAAAAGACATTTAGACAATCATTGCACACAATTATATTTAATTTATTTGGTGAAGGTAGTCTGGATCCGAAAAGGTTATTCATGTTATAACTATGTTAATGCCATCTGCTGACAATTTGATCTCTTTCCCAAATCAGTTTATACATTCTACCTGTCCGAGGCCACGTTTATCATGACTGCTCCACAGCACTGATTACTTCATAGCATTTCCTTCTGTTTTGTAATTTTCTTTGCTCTTTTCTTTAACCAGAGGTGAAAACTAGTCTAAGAAGGGCCGCTCCTGAACCTCAGGGCTAACACTAAACATAAATGATCTAGGGCTTCTGTTGCAAGAAGGGGAAATTTTTTATATTATTCTTTTTAATAATATTTAAATTTTTAATAATAATTAATAATGTAATATATCTGAAACAGAACTGTTGATTAAGAAAAAAGAAGTTCATGCAAGGCTGTAAATAAAACTGACAGTCCAGGTTGTAAATTGTTTACTGTTATCATTTATTGTTGACAACATTGTGCCAGTAAGAGGATTCAGCATGTCAGAAAGTAAGTATTCTTTAAGTGCAAGTGCTTGGCATATGCTTTATTAAGGTAAATCCAACAATCATAATTATAGTCTATAGCGTGCATTAGTTCCAGGAAGGTAGCAATAAACAAGCACAGTCCATGGATAAAACTGAAGGAAACAAAGTAAACCGAAGCGCAAACAGAAAAATGAAGCATAGGCTTATTTATTAAAGATACAAATATGAACTAGGGTAAGACTTTGCAAGAAACAAAGAAATTAGTAGAGATGACTTAGTAGATAAGAACACCTATATGGAGACTGAGTCAAGACCAAGACTTTGAGATTATGGTGAAGGCAAGACCAAGTCAAGACCTAAAAAGAACTCTGTTTTCAATACCATGGATTTAAGTAAACTTATTGACCACCAACACTGTTATTAAATGTGAAATCTCTGTCGGTGAGATTGGGTACAGGCTACAGGGTCAGGTTGGTACACACTACAGCTCCCATAGCGTTGAAAGGTCGAAAGGTCAAGGTCAAGTAGGGTCAACCTGAACATTTTTTAAAGCCAAAAGTTAAACAAAAACTATCCCAAAACTGAATATGTTTTAAAAGTCTTTAAGATAGAAGGTGAGCTTCCTTGACAGCTCACTTGTTAATGTATTAGGGTGTGTTAATAATTACAACATACTATGATTTCATATTCACAAAGTGTGACGTTTAATGGCATTATATAGCTCTAACATAAGTGATCACAATTACACAATATTTTTCCTCTGTGAGGCACTGTACACAGTGTAATGCAGTCATAATTATAACACACACACACACACACACACACACACCCTCAACAGTTTAGAGTTCACTTTGCCCCCTGAATAAATAAAAGAGAATGGTTGCACCCACCAACCTGTGCAAATCCACCAATCAATGTCACTGCTATTTTGTGTCATCTCTGATGAGGGTCTGCATGTTACATGACTGTAGGTTGGTTACACCCACAGAGAGGCAGAAGACGAACTTATTCCATACACCAGCGTTCAGCTTGAATGACGCCAAAACACAATAATGCAAAACACATGTGAAATAAAATCTCGAGGTCTTCCTTTAAAATTACAAGTCCAACCCATGACGCTCTAGTCTGAGACAGATTCAAGATCAAGTAGAATTGCTTTCAATTCAATATGAGACCAAATAAGTGAAAAAATGGTCTCGAGACCAAAACCAGATTCGATTATTACAACACTAAAACAGTGCCCTTAAAATAATTAAGGGCAAAACACAGAGTGCACACATTACAAGCATTAGAAACCAGAGACATGACAGGGGACCAAAACCAAAACACAGGCGCATGGCAAAGCTCATGTAAAAGCACATGGAGAACAAATAAAGCACAAGTTGCATTCATAGCCTTAGAGGACCTCACACTACATTGTGACAGAGGGAATACATGACATGCTACTTACTGGTTTCAGCACACTTATGTTTGAACTTATGATGATTAAACTCTTACGCTACCTGTTTTCTTCCTCTTACACCACCGTAGTTTGCAATTTTTATTTAACAAACTATTTGTTCATTACAGCTTTGCCTCTGACTGGTACAAAGTGCTGACACTGGAGACTCCTTCCAAAAATGATTGCTTTCAAATTTCTCCTACAGCCATATCAGCAATCACCCGTTTTTAATAAACCTGTGATTTGTCTTGCAGGTTATTTTATTGCTACGCACTGAAACTTTAGAACACATACCTCAATCTTAAAAAAGTTAATGCTTTGAAGTGAATTCTCAAATATGGCATTGAGTTTAAGGAATTAAATTTATGCATGCCTGTTTTGCTCATCTGTTTCTTTTATCCAGGTATTAAATAAATAAGTTGGTAACCAAACCAGGAAAGACTAGCAGCTGGAGGCAGCTTTTGACTTGAGACTATTTGGTCATTGTAGGACATCACTTTATTGACCAACAGAATCTCCATTATAGTGTGGCACTGATGTGATATTTTAAAATAAGCACATTTCTTGAAATAGTACACCTGAATTGTTTATTACAAAATGATATATTAAATCTACAAATATCTACCTGAATTATGCTTTCAAGATAGAGACTGAAGTAAAATGCTACATTTCTTCACTTTTTTTGCATTTCGCTACTACATTTATGTGTGATAAACCAGTTTTAAAATGTGTCACCTGACAGTCATTGATTCATTGATTCATTGATTCATTATCTTCCGCTTTGTCCCGCTAGTCGGGGTCGGGGGGGTTGGAGCCAATCCCAGCCTCATCGGGCGAAGTACACCATAGACAGGCCACCAGTCCATCGCATGGCCAACACACACTCATGCACACATTCACACCTACGGGCAATTTAGAGTGACCGATCAACC
>JAOVVH010000002.1:19808854-19825007 GCA_028566435.1 Scorpiodoras heckelii
TGGTCCAATTTAGCCATGAAACCTCCCACACTAAAATGACAGGTGTTTCAGTTTCATTGTCTAACCCCTGTATATTAGTAATGTAACCAAACATGAATCTTTTATTCAGAATGAGCAGATAATGTTTTCTAAATGCATACACATACAGATTGTTTTTTAGAAAGAATCCCACACAGCACACACGTTGTCAAGACAACATGTCCCCATCATGATAAAAAAGCCACAAAGGCAGGAGCTTCTTAACTTTCATACAAGTGGTCAGAAATGAAAATTTGTGGCTGTGAGCGAAAAGTCAGATATGCAGCTTGTGGGTCAAGAAAGGACTGTAAATCATTACATTTACTGCAAGTCAGTGCATTTACAGTGTTACTTAATTCATCTGTTTTATATTTTGGGAAATGACCAACAGTGTTTGTTAGAAAACAGTATGAGGAGAATATCATGTGCAAATAAAAGTACTAACTGTGAGAGTGGGATTAAAAGCCAATCCAAGCCAAAAATTCAGCATCTATGACTAAATTACATTAAATTGCATAGTAACTGTTTTACTCCATCTCCTTTCTTTACAGTCTGACTACTGAAGATTATGAAGAGGATTTTGACAACTCAGAAGATTACGGATTGTGTGAATTTAAAAGCAACTATAAACATGACGTGACATACCAAATTTACGCTTTCATTTGTGCACTTGGACTAGTAGGCAATATTCTAGTCCTCGTCACATATGCATTTTATAAAAAAGCCAAAACCATGACAGACACCTATCTAGTAAACGTGGCCCTGGCAGATCTCCTGTTTGTTCTGTCCTTGCCTCTGATCATATATAATGAGCAGTATAACTGGAGCATGGGTGTCTGGGCTTGTAAGTTACTTCGAGGAAGCTACAGCCTCAACCTGTACTGCAGTTTGCTTCTGTTGGCCTGCATCAGCGGAGACCGCTATGTTGCCATTGTTAAAGCAAGGCGTTCATTTGGAATTCGCTCCAGAGCCCAGATATACAGTCGTCTCATCTGCACAATAGTATGGCTATTTGCTATCATATTATCCATGCCTACATTCATATACTCTCGTCTAGGACAGGACGTTGTTAATGGAACGCTAGAAATGGAATGTAGCTTGGCATTTACAACAAATGGCACAGCCCAGCTGATGAAAATCCTCCTGCCCAGCATGCAGGTGTCTGTGGGCTTCTTCATCCCTTTGCTGGTGATGGGCTTCTGCTACTGCAGTGTCATTGTCACTCTCCTTAGTGCAAAGAATTACAAAAGGCACAAGGCACTGGGTGTGATTCTGGCTGTAGTTCTGGTCTTCATCCTTTGTCATTTGCCCTATAACGTCACGCTCCTGATCCACACGGCTCGGCTGTTCAAAGAGCGAGACTGCAACACCGAGCAGAACATCCACTTGGCTTTGTCTGTGACCAGAAGCCTGGCGTATCTCCACTGCTGCCTCAATCCCATCCTTTACGCCTTCATCGGAGTCAAGTTCAGGAACCATTTCTGCCAGATCGTCGAAGATTTGTGGTGCTTAGGGAAGAAATACTTCTCCTCCAGACCATCCTCTCGGCAAACTTCAGAACAATACATTTCTGCACACAAGTCCATCGCTGCAGCAAGTTATGAAAATCCCTCCTCATTAACAATGTGAGGGAACAGAACATTGAGCCTTTTCTCCTTCTCGTGCAAATAAGCCTGTATTAATGCTTGAATGTGGAGCAGTGCTGAAACTTTCACGTCACCTGGACTTTTCCAGTAGTAAGTTGCACTCAGTAGATTCCTGGGTTTGGATATTTTACCTGAATTTTGTTTTTATTTCACTTTTAAGTGTGATTATTTCTTATAGTGATAGGACACTTGCTTCAATGAGGTTGTTTTTTTCCTGTTAAGTTCTTGTTTTCCCCCAGTTACTTTACATTCTCACTCAGTATGTCCTTGTTTTGTGATGAACCAAAGAGAAGTCACCATAGCAAATGCTTTGGACATTTATATGGACATTTATATATATTTGGACATTTTTGGGCTGTATATGTGTAGCAACCTGGGAAAACCCTTCACATACTGACATTTCCATCTACTTTTCACAATTGAAATTGCTGCATCTCAATCAGTATTAAAGTTCCAGGACTTTAAAGTCTGATCACGCCCACATGTAAAAAAAATACGGTGAAAATTTCATTTAAAGTTTTCATTTGGACTTCAGCACCAGATCACCACAGACAATTTAAGTCAATATCTGATTACAAAAAGATTAAGCTCGAGTCCGTTTTGCTATAGTATGTAGTTATACAACAACTTGGTCAAAGGTTCGAGAGGTAGCAAGCTTTTAGACAGACCTTTTAGCCACCATGTGGGTTATCCTGCTCCTGACACCAAGCATGATCTCTGCACAAAGACAGTCTAGGTGAGAATATATTTATATATATATATTTTTTTTACACTGTGATGTCAAATTAAAATATAGACAGAAAAACTAATTTAGCTCAAACATGATTTTCTGCTTTCATTTAGCTGCTTTAGTCACAATGCCAAATGAAGGGTTTACCTAGACAACTACACATAATTAAAAGAATCTCAGTTTTTGCTGTAGCACTTCTATCAATTTTATGGACTCATGTGCACATACTTTGTACAACCATTTTTCGTTTGCTAATAAAACTGAACTGTAGTGTCAGTTGCTGCAGGTGAATTCTTCAAAATTTGATTTGCATTGCATTAACATTCTCTCTAAATGGGTCATTCTTTAAACAAGTCAGTAAACACTGGCAGCATTCAGTTGTTTCTGCAAACGACATTTGCATTTACCTCAAGTTTTACATTTACTTTCATGCTCAGCATTTCATGTCACATCATTGATTATAATCTTATACACACTATTATGGCATTTGACATGAACTGTCGATGTGTATATACACACGTAAGCTCCATGGTCTGTTTGTCTGTTTATTTTTAATCCTACAGCTCCTTGCTTTTTTAAAAGAATTTTTTATTCTGAATTATATCATCGGATCGAATAAATACTTATCTGCCTTTTTGAAAGGGAATCTTTATTACATTATTGAATGTAGTGCAATCGATCTTGTCAAACACTATTCTAACAACATAATTATTATAGGCAATCATTATATCTTCAGCCTATTCAACAATAACATCTGAAAATGTTCTGTGATGTTTAGGGAACATCTACCTTAAAATAAAACAATTATTTAGTTAATTAACTTGCAACCAGTGGGGCACGAATGCATGATAAATATACAAAACAGCAAAAACCAATAAGTGCATGAGCAGAGTACTGTACAGTTCTGTCTACAGATGATTTGCATGTGGATGGAAACATGAAAACACTTCCTTGTCTGAGAACAGTGTGCACAAGCAGTCTTTGTAAACATCATGAGTATGAGAAGTCACTATCACATGCATGAACTCATGTGGCAACCAACAGAAACTAACAAACCAATGCAGACTAACTATAGATATGTAGAAGTAAATGTGTGACTCAACACACAGTTAGGAACACACGTTCACAGTGAGCGCACAAATCTACACTGAAAATAAATTTGCTGTAAATGAACTGGATGTCGCAACCATATCATGAGAAATTTCTTTATTACATTTATAAATATACAAGTATATGTAAAGTTAGGCTTAAAGACATTTTAAACATGACTTCTTTCACAACATCTGATGAGCATGTTCATCAGAGTCTTCCGTTACAGACACATTTTCATGTCCCATAACATTCACTCAATCCTGTTACCTGAACACATCCATCCATCCATCCATCCATCCATCATCTTCCGCTTTATCCTGCTAGTCGGGGTCACAGGCTAACCACTACACCACCGTGCCACCCTGAACACATTCACTGATATGAAATATTTCACGAGCTCAACAAGAAATAAGTCACATTTGCAGCAGGAAGTTACACTGGCTGAATTTACTACAGATCACAGGAATAAGAAAAGTGCACTTGTTCATTCTTTAATCTTTGTTTTCTATTTCATTTTGATATTTATTGATGAGGTCACGTTTTTTAAAATCATATTTTATGTATTTGCCAATTTTATACCAAAAAGCACCATCAACCCTGTTTCTTTTACTTCTGTTAATCATTTAAGGGCAAAATGCAGCCATGGTCTGTGATGCAACCTTGCAAAAAAAAAAAAAAAAGAGATATTCTTGCCTGAGATGGGTTAGCACATTTCTGAATGGATTCAAAGGTAATTATTGTAAAGAATTAGGGGCTAAATTGCACCAAAATCTTGCACTGACATGGTTTGAATGCAAGTGCAGGGTTCATTGAACAAGGCCAGAAAAACAGTCTGAGTCAATTGACATGTGAAGTGCCAGGTCAGCAGACTGATTAAACTAGGCTCAGAACTTATTAAACAGACAGGACCAGTACTGGAACAGGGTGTATACAAACAAAAGATGGGAATACGTGCTGGATGGGACACCAATCCATGGCCTACACACTTTACACACACATTCATTCAAATGCACATTCATGAAATCTACACTTCATGTAGTTGGCTGAATGTTTTTTGGGATGTGGAATTTACATTTACAATCATGGCATTTGGCAGACATCCGTATTCAGAGCTACTTTCATTTATCACATGCACACAGCTGAGCAGTTGAGCCTTGCTCAGGGGCCCAGCAATGGCAGCTTGGCTGTGGTGGGATTCTAGTCTTTGTCTACTTCTAGTCAGTAGACAAATGTCTTAACCACTGAGCTACACTGCCCCAAGAGGCAAGAAACCAGTGAACCTGGAGCTCAGGATCAGACCTGGGAGCTGTGAGGTGGCAACTCTAGACTAGGGTAGTGACCTAGATTTTGTTTGGAGAGCCTAAAACATCTGACTTATGCTATAGGGCACTGTCTAGAGAAATTTTAGAATAACCATGCAACAGGTCAGTGAGCGTTGACAATATCCATGTTTCAGTCTAGCAGCTCGTTTGGAACAGGTCTATACATATCACATGCAAGGTGCACACAAAAAAGGTAATACCAGTACCGGTAATTTCCATCTGCCAAGTTTCAGCAAAATTTCCAGATCAGCTACATGTCAGAATCCACAAAAAAAGACCTAAAACTACTAGTACATTAACAAATTGGACACTGGAAAACAGAGATGTTTTTCTTCTTTTTCTTAGCCTTTATGTGGAAAACAAGGTCACAATAGTTCACACACACACGTCTGATGTACAGACATTATCTACTCCAGAACTCCCATTTCCAATCTCTTCCAATCTCTGCAGCATATCTTACAATAGAGATGGCTCTGTACAGCACAGATTTACCATATGCACTTTTGTTTTCAGGAAACTTATTAAATTGACTTTGCTTTACTTTCTATAAAACATGATCTTGGTGGCTATATTTTAAAACTAGACCAATTTGCTGTTAAAATATGAAACTTGTAACACTATCATTAACTGTCCTGTCTGCTGCTTCTCTGCCAAACAGGAGGCAGTGGGCAGCATGATACCTGCCTGGCCTTTACTCGAGCTTGCTTCCTCCAATTTTGGAATACTATGTACAATAATAAGTCTATGGAGCTTAATATAGCAGTAAGGGCACTGCGGTATGACTGTGCAACACCGAGAAAGGCATGCATATCAACAGAACCTCTGCTTATATCTGGTAAATCATAATTTTTTGGTAATAATTTAAAATGACTTTTAACTGAAGATAAAAATGGCTGGTTATATAGAGAGTTGAGCTCTGCCTCACCCGTGCCTCTGGATGAGAAACCACTTCAATACCGTAGAAGTTATTAAAGGTTGAAGAAGTTTACAAACCCCCAGTTTTACATGTTGCTGGGAGCTAGTTCATGATGGTGGCATTGATAAGACTGAAGCTGCAGTTTTCAGTCACTGAGTAGGTTGAACTAACGTTAACCAGGTCAGGTTCAAAGGCACATGAGAGATGGAACATCAGATAGCTGATATCTGTGTTGAATCACAGTACATCGGCGTTGATATAAAAACAACATGAGAATTACACTGAGTGAAACATAATCTAGGATAACCACATAAAATACCATGTACAGTTATCATATGAACTGAAGGCCTTTTAATTTTACAGAAACAATAGCACCCAGATGCGGCATTGCTAAATTGTTCTAAAAACACTTTAATTGTTATTTGCTACACTTATCAGGTTTTTGATTGACAAAGAGTATTGCAATCTATATTGTTTGGAAGATGGCTGTCTTTTATACACTCGTTTTATACCCTATTTTGCACAATATTTTATTCATTAATGAAAAAAATCAAGTAAACAGGGATGTTAAGCAACCTTATCTGGGGTCTGGATAATGCAATGATTACAGGTATATAACAAATAAAAAAATCACTAACAGTCTGTTTAATACATTTCTGACATCTTATTTTTTTAATAATAGTGTCTTCCCCAACTGGAAATTATGAGAAGTTATGACTTTCATGCAGTGAGAACATTTTGAAGACAAATTATAGGATAATAGATATAGTCTGAATGCATGAGACTATATGAAAAACATTAGATAAAGTAATAGGTTTTTGCAAGCAAAAACCAGAAAAATGATTGAAACATCTGTAGTTATAATAGCAATATAGTTTTCCATTTACAATTTCCTGCTTGCCTTGACAAAACTTTATACTTTGTACTGTCAGAACAAGGAAATATGGCCAGTGCATCCAGGCAGCTAATGCATTACTCTTTAGTGGTCAGGTTGCCAGGTCTGTGCAAGAAAAGCAGCCAATCAGGCGGTTAAAAACAAGGCTTAGAATGAGCCTGATACCAAAACTCAACCTTCCCAAATTCTCTACAGTGCTATCCATTGCCAAAAGATATTTTATAAAGTAATATCATAATAAATGTTTGCTGTATTGTGAATAATGTTAGAGATGATGAAATGCTGTGAAACAAGTAGAACAATATACTGACCCCCTAAATACACTGATGCAATAAAACATCATATGATATGTATTTACTGTAATTATGATGTCTTATGGTGTAGATAATATGTTTAACTCTCATCTGATTGCCTCAACTGTTAGTTGCTTTGGATAAAAGCATCAGTGTAAATGCCCTTTCTCTTCACAAGAAGGTGAGTGCCCTTTTCCCTGTTCATGTTTTTAAAGGACTGTGGCTTTGACAGCTTACCACTAGAGGACACTGGAAAGCAATACTTGGTGCCCAACCTGCAGTCCTGATGAGGATTAGTTCATAATAGCTAATCACACATCACAAGTACCCTCTATGTGAGTGTATTGTGGTGACTGACTAGTCCAACGTTTGGCTGTGAAAATGTATGAATGTAACAATGTGTTAATGTCCATGGTTTTAGAATTGGCACACATGAGTTTGTACACATACAATTTTAACATTTGTCAATTGGTGTGCCTAGAACATGGCTACAAGGCAGTTTCAATGTGTTAGACTGGACTAGAGCCTGATTCAACAAAGCTATGTCAGAAAATGTTTTGTAGCAATAAATATGTGCATGGTGGACTAACTGAAACTGAAACAGCAGAGATGGCTGGTCATGACTTCAGATACGAGGGCTAAAATCTAATAAGGTCTTATCTGTGGCATAAGAATAATGTGGGGTAAACTATATACACACAGATACACACACACAAGCATATTTTAAGTGTTCAAAGACTGTACGGTGCTACTGTGTTCATAGCATAGCAAAACCAAGTAATCTTACAGTTCTGTCATATTTCCTTTTGTCTAATTTGTACCTGGATTGTATAATGTGTGCTTATTCTAATTTTACTTTCTCATCAAAATGCTTTTTGTTTAAAAAAAAAAAAAAAAAAAAAAAAGGATGATAGAGTAAGTAATCCACCTTGAATCTACAGTCTGGGCTAGAAAGAAATCAGCCCCAGGCCTGCTTCTTCATACTATTCTGTGTATTTGTCTTATGACCAATCCTGGTGCTGTTGCTGTTGTTCAGTTCAACAAAAGATCAAAACAATCCACTTTAAGATATTTGTTAAGACATGGTAAATAAACTGATATGGATGCAAAAATTACCCCCCCCCAAACAATCCTAAAACCCAGAAAACTTGCACCTGACTTATACTGTCAATTAACCTGATGCCTTAAATTAGTTGGCTCCTGGTTATGAGAGCTGCTCCTGGTTACAAGACACATTGAAAATAAATCCACTTGCGTTACCGTAATTGTCTATTATTCCTTTAGGGTTGGTTCTAATGGAGGCAAGTTTCTTTTTTCCTCAGTCTGTCCAAGTCGTATTTATACCATCATTTTACATTGACCCTAAGCTAAATCATGAGATATGACCTTCTAGCGCTTTCTGTACATGTGCACTGGGAAATAAAGTTTAAGGTCACACTTTATTTGGATAGTCCTCCTATAGAGAGTTTCCAGATTTTTTGCAACATTTCAACAGCTTATTAGACAAGATTCAACAATTCAGCTGTTTCACTTTGTCTGTAGATGTTTAACAGATTATCTGTAGAGTATATGTACTGTATGTGACAAATCATGAACATACAGTACCTACATTTGAGTAACATAAGTTGCTGTTGAAATGTTACAAATACTCTCTGTAAACCCTCTGTGAGTGGACTATCCAAATGAAGTGTTACCAAGTTTAGTTGTAGGTAAGTCCAAAATGGTGTACTATGACCATTTAAACACTAATTATTTTGTACTTATGTGTAATAGTGCTGAATTGCTTTGTTTTCTGTTCTATGCACTACTGCCTCTCTATCCCTTGTCACTGCTGGTCCATATTATTTGCTACAAGCCCTTTAATTTAGGTACATGTATATACAGTATGTATACATACAGGTACAGTGTGATGTATAATCGGAGTGCTTAGTGTAAAAAGTGTCAATTTCACTTGTTTATCAAATACTGCACATCATCCAGGTCTTCTTTTGTATGTCACAATCAGATGACTCTGATGACAACAGTAATATTTACTCTTAAGTTATGTGGAATAGTTCATAAGTATGTGAATTTGAGACACAGCTTAAGGTTCACATAATGCTACAACGATTAAAGATGTAATAAAATTATTTTACCACATTTAATACACGTACATAATTCACAACAAAATATATGGCCTGCAAGATGTACTGTATATCCTTGTGGACTAATTTACTATTGCATATATACTAATATTTGCTTTACAGAACACTAAAAAAGATGAACTACTTGGTTCCTGCTTTTATTTTCTACTGTACTGCACCACTTTGTGATCTCCATGTTGAATTCTATACACCACTGTGCGAATTAGATTAGTGCTGCTCTGGAGGTTTTGGGATTTTTTCTTACGCCCGGGTTCACCCTCACCCTGCCATGACTGCTAAGTAATGCCTTCTTTAATGGAGAAGATGTTCCAAGTAGACTGTGGAAAACAGGAGCATGCTAAAGTTACAGAACGGAGGGTCTTCATCACCTGGCTCCAAACCCAGCAGAAAGAAAGAAATGCCATGGCCTAATTGTGCAGCTTGGCAGCAGGCCTAACCTGAGTCCTGAAGAAACAGCTTTTCATGCCAGGAGAATTTTTTTTCCTTCTAAGCAAATGTCAAATTTGCTCACTTGTTTTTAGGAAGGAGATCATGCCGAGGTCTTTTTTTTTCCCAGTCAAGAAATACACATAGACATGGACTATTTTCCTGCCTTCTGCATTAGTTTACATGATGTCTTGTACGGTCTAAATAGTGTGTTGAGTCACACATGATGTACATTTGGATGTTTGTTGTAGATTCTTGGAGACCACTGTGATTGTGAGCTTCTGAGCATCTGCTCTGGCCATCCTCACAAAAGAGTTTTCTCGTTTTTTAACATATGGAAATGCTTCAAAATACTTTGGCAAAAAAGAAGTATAATATTTCACATTCCATGGCAAGACTGGGAAGAGCAGTCTGCCCCAGCACTCAAAGAAAGTAGTTAAGATTCAAAATCCAAGAGTTAATTTGTCATATGCATTGTATAACAGGCAGGCACAATCTCTGCATTTATTCAGATAAACCATCAGTACTATACAGATTGTGTTGGAAATTTTACTGTAGGGTGAGGTGTACATTTGGAGTGTGATATTACATGTATGAAATGAAATATTCCACAAGTGAGCTAGGTAGGCTGTAGTATAATATATATTTGCCTGATGCTTGTATTGAATTTGTAATGACAACTGAAGCAGGATCTAATTGAATGTGAGTGTTAAGGATCTTTCACATCATGACACCCTTATGATTAGTAGCCCAAAGTGTTAAGCACCTTGTTACTGTGCAGAGGCATTTTCAAATCTCTGACAGCAGATGAAGCGATCTGGCAAAGAGCAAATTAACAATGGCATGGCCTGAGCCAGCCGGCACTCAGCTCTGAAATGCAGGCCAGTTAGTCATTCCACAGATGTACATACTGAGATTTTTTTTTCAACAGCATTAATGACTTCTTGGCACTCCTCTGTGCCCTCACTTGACCACTATTATTAGTGTAAGATCCTATCTGTCTGAGGGCTCTGTGGGAATGAAAGGCGATAGGCATACATAAACAGTCACGGCTTTTGCAGATGATGTCAGAAGATGTTTTCTTTGTAAGGATGTGGAAAGTATGGCTGGCATTTCTACATCCACTGAGGCAACAGCAAGACATCACTGTTTCTGCATGGCTTGTGTCCATATGTGGAAATATTAAATTAATGCAGTAACTGGAATATAAATTAATGCAGTAACTGGAAAGGCCACTACAAATTCACCATATGTGTCCTCTGTTTAGTCTGCCTTAAGCCTGTGCTTAAATATTCTCCTGAGACCCAAACTAGGATGTTTAATCTGAATCACAGAGAGTTGCAGTAATCTAAGCTTGAACTGATGAAGGCATGCACCAGAATCTCAACATGTTTAGAAGAAAGCATGGAACAAAGTCTCACTACATTGTAAAGGTGGAAATATGCAGACGTAGTGATAGAATTAATATGTGGATCAAATGTAAGCCAGGGATCAAATAGAACACCAAGGTGGCAGTGATCACAGTGGAGGGACAAACAGCAGAAGCATCAAGAATCTAATCTGAGTAGACTGAGATAGCTGACTTTCTACCAATAAACAAGAATTCAGTTTTACTATGATTTAGTTTTAGAAGGCCGGTGGACAACCATTGTTTAAGTCACAGATACAAGAATCAAGTACAGAAGGTGGAAAAGATTCAGTGGGGTTGATTTTGAGACAGATCTGAATACCATCAGCATAGCAATGAAATCTCAGGCCATGAGGATGGATAATGTTTCCAAGAGGCATCACGTAGATGAAAAATAGTAGAGGGCCAAGAACGGAGCCCTGGAGAACACCCTGCATAACAAGAGCGGTATCAGATTTATGCTTCCCAAAAGACACAAATTGACACCTATCTGATAAATAGGACCTGAACCAAGAAAGTACAGGAACAGTAATACCAATAGAGAAAAGTCATGAGATGAGTTTATAATGACTAATCTCATCAAAAGTTACACTGAGATTGAGAAAAAGAAGAATAGATGTGGAACTAGAATCTGCAGAGAGCAAAAGATCATTTAGAACCCGGACAAGATCGATCCCAGTACTGTGGTGGGAAAGAAAGCCTGACTGGAAAGTCTCGTATAGATTATCAGTTCAAAAAGTCTTGCAGTTGGGAGGCTACAACCCTTTCAAGAACTATAGAAAGGAAAGACAGATTAAAAATGGATCTGAAGATTTTCATAACCGAGCCGTCAAGACCCAGGTTCTTGAGTACTTGGCCGCAGTCTTCCGACCACACGGTACATGACCAGAAGTAAGTGAGAGATTAATGACGTGATTAATGAGTTGAAATGTCAGAGAGCTTTAATGTTGAAGTAGGAGCAGGGTCAAGTTGGCATGATGAAGGGTTAGCTTTATTATCAAATTATCAAAGAGATGTAAGAAGGCTCCACAGGACAGAAGTCAGAAAGGTGACTGGGACTATTGGGAATACTGGGACTTGGAGAAGTGTTAGTACACAGTGAGTTGGGCGAGCTGGGGAATTACGATCGAGATTATTAATTTTGTTTTGAAAAAACATAAGGAATGCAGTTCATTTTTCAGGAGAACTCATGGACGGTGGAGGAGGAGGTTGAGTGAGTTTGCTGACAATAGAAAAAAGTTGCCTAGGATTATGATGTGAGCCATTAATTACAGTGGAGAAATAGGAAGAGTGTGCTGCATTTAAAGCAGCTTTATAGTTAATAATGTGTTCTGAATAACACATGCAATCCACTTTTTTTTATAGAGCAGCTCCAGACGTCTGCCAGTGATCTTTAGAGCATGTAGCTCTGGAGAAAACCAGGGGGAGGAATGAGTAGAAGGTATAGTTCGGACCTTGAGAGGAGCTATAGAGTCAAGCAAAAAGAGACTCATTATACAGGAAGACAGATTGGTCAAGGGAGGAAAGAGTACTAAACAGAGAAAGTGAAGACTTAAGTAAGTCGGAGAATGTCAAAGAATCAACAGCAGACAAAGAGAGTGTGGATTTAGGACAGGATTTGGAATCAGAAGGACAGAGATGTGCTGTGATCAGAAATACCAACCCATAAACCAGAAACAGCATTACCTTTACAGCCAGTAGAACAGATTAAGTCCAATATATGGCCACGCTTGTGAGTAGGAAAGTCAACAAGCTGTGTGAAATTTAAAAAGCTTAGCAATGACATGAAATCGGCAGAAATGGTACAACTGGAGTCCATATGAATATTAACGTCCCCTAGTATAATGAGAAATGGGGATAAGGAGCGAGCAATAGAAAGCAGTTCACTGAGATCAGACAGACAGAGGAGGAGTGTTTAGGTGGTTGGTAGATCAGCAATATAATTAAGATAGTGGAACTGAGAACTTTTAAAGCCATATATTCAAAAGAGAAAACTTCATGGAGATTACATAGACTGATTCTCACATCTTGTTGGAAAATAGCAGCTAGCCCACCACCCCAGAAATACAGAAATACAGTATTTAAAACCAGGAGGGGTTGCATCATTTAGCTATATAATCTCACCTGGCACTTGCAGGTTTCAGGCAGAAAAAGCACGTCAAGATGGCTGTGACCTATGAGGTCATTGAGCAGTGCAGCTTTATCCATAAGAGAACGACAATTAAGTCAAGCAAAGTTAAGCATATACAGTTAGTGCTATACAGAGGTGCTGCAGAGCATTATAGTGTAGAGAAGTTACGCTATGAATCACTCTCACCAAATCAGAACTCACTTACCCAGAATAAACGGTTGCTAATGAAATAATTACCTGTAAATCTTCACTGTATCGATTTGTTGGAACTCAGAAGTGGTTTTCGTGCATTCTTAAAGGCCAGACAGTGAGCTACAAGGAGAGCTATTCATTCAAAATGAATCCAGTTGATGATTCACTGGAAAAAGAAAAGAACAAGCAGTGAAAAAAATCATCATACAGAGCAGCTGTGGGATAGATGGTGCTCGAACTGGTGCCAGTTTTTCCTGGCAGCAAACACCTCAGTCAGTTCTACACTTAAGTCAACAAAAAGCTTTTGTCAATGATAAAGTGACAGTGGATCTGAAATGGATCCACTGTCACTTGTAGGCTTCTTACTTGTCTCTAAACGTCAGATAAACTGCAGACTTCCTGTTCATTTGAGTCTTTTCTGGTCCCATGTTGCCATCTGTAACCTGTTTTTTTTTCTGACCGGTCTACTATGAAGCCCTTTTCAATCCAGCTCAATACTGGAAAGGTAATTTTCATATCCGATTCCCATTGCCCTGTCTGCTTGTCTGTGAGTTTATGTTCACTTTGCTGCCAGTAGAGGACAGAAATCCAACATCCGACTCTGGAGTCTGATGCACACTGTTGGAGGATCCTATGAACATTATAAAATGTCTATATAGTTACTAACCATGGCAACATAATGAAGGTTGAGAGAACAGCAAAGTAACATAAGTAAGTAACAAAGAATCACTGATTTCCTCCATTGAATGCCATCTGGCTTTGCCATCCCTACACACAAGGCAATCTCAGTTCAGACTGTCTTTGTTTGTACGGTAGTTGCCTGATGGGGGAACAAGCTACCAAATGCTATCAGAGCAGAAAGCATCCTCCCTATATTCAGGAGACTCATCTCTTCTGAGAGCACCTCGTATCCTAACATCTCTAACACCCTAACATGCCTAACTTACACTTACTGTTCACGGCCTTTCCTTATTTCCTTGCACTTGTCCTACTGATTAGTTTTAGTACTTAATGTATACTCAAATGTCTCCTACTTGACTGAAGCTTGAGTGTGTTCCTCACCTGTAAGTCACTTTGGATAGAAGCTTCTGCCAAAATGTAAATTAAAGAGCAGGGGTGTTCCTATTAAAGTGGTCAGTGAGAGTACATAAAAAGGATCAATATATTTAAATGAAAAAGTAAAAAACTCTACAAAATAATGCATTTTTTTGCATTAAAAAAGCTAAATGAAAGCTACACAGCAACACCAAGCTCAAAATATCACTCCTGTTTATTGTACATATTCAGTGCACATATATGGTAAAAAGATGGGCTTGATTCAGACGTGTTTGAGCACTACTTAAGAGGATGTCCATATGAAGAGAAAAAGAAAACAACCTGCAGCTGGATCAGGGACAACATTCCTTTTATGATCTGACTCACGTATACATTTCTGTCTTTGATCACATGACACTTTTATGTGGTGATCAAAAGAGCTGTTGGAGATTATCCTGCATTTAATAAAAGTCTATTTTCATTTCAGTCAAAATGTTTGAAATGGACTAGAATGAGAATGCATGTGTCTGGACAGTTTCCTCCATTCCTTACATACTCTCTGCAGTGTAAAATGCCCAAATATTATAAGCACGGTACACATTATTATCTAGGATGAATATGTTTAAAAGTCTCTAGACAGCAGAAACAGGAAACTGCTTGCATCACGGGGTCGTGTGAGACATTAATGTACACAACAGCTTTGAATTACAGACCAGGATGTTGAAGGGACAAAGAAACACGCTTCATTGCGCAAACAGAAAAATACAATGAAAACAATAACAGGACAACAATAAGAAAAAAAATACAAAAACCAGTGAACATTACCAGCAGTTTGCTTTTGGAAAGACAAAGAAAAAAATAGAGGCTCTTGAGGGAATGACTGTTCCAGAATTTATAAACTTAGTGGTAAAAGAAACCAACTTGCCTTGTGAAATTTCCAGTTTTTTGTTTTTTTTTTTAAGTATGACGTAATACAACATCCAAATGTCATAAAATGCTTGTATGTAGTAATAAGAAAAGAATCAAATCTGAGTGATAACAGTGATGTCACTTTGTGTCAGGACACATCACAACATCCCATCATTAATTATTTTACTACTAAAGAACAGCCTGTCATGTTTTATTCTTTACAAAACACATTTCTGTAACTACACAACCCATAAATGTAGTTTTTTCCAAACATTTTTGCACTTGGCATCCCTTTTACAGGCACATTCACAACACAGATGTTTGAAGAAAGCTGAGCATGCCTACAACAGTGGGTTTCCTTTAGCAAGTGAAAAAGTACATTTGAACTTGTTCTTTTATATCCAGTGTAACCCTGAAACCACTCTGGCTTTTTAAACTCTATCCTTCATCCATCAGATCTACTGTATAGTATAGAGATTACCGTGGACATTTACTTGAAACTGCCTTATAATGGACATCCATTAAAACATTTTACATAAGATACACGGCTGTTCATTGTTCAGTTCTACAACTGTTGGACTTTAACAAGTGTTTTGATGAGACAGAGAACATCTTATCAAATGTGTCCTTATGTAGTTTTATCCAACTAACAAAAATAATTCCACTTACTTTCACATTCCTGAAGGTTTTGTGGTGTCCACTTTAAATCAGGAGATTCAGGTTTCAGCTGTATACAGAATTCACGATAGGGATTACAAAAACACATTTCGTAAAACGTTTACTGACGGCCATAACAACTGAAAATAGAAAATATTTATCTGGTAATCATATTGAGATTAGATTTAAAATAGCAATATCGGTCAAAATCTTTCATTTCAATGTCTTACACTTTATTTGATTAGTTACACACCGATCAGGCGCACTTTGTAGTTCTACAATTACAGACTGTAGTCCATCTGTTTCTCTACATACTTTGTTAGTCCCCTTTATTCTGTT
>JAOVVH010000002.1:19845155-19857757 GCA_028566435.1 Scorpiodoras heckelii
AGCACATTGTGTTTGTCTATAGTTGGGACTTAGATGTAGATCAGATCACGTTTATGACCAATTAATGCAGAAAACCAGGTCATTTCAACTGGTGCATATAATTGTTCTTGCCACTATACACACATACTCAAAATGTGACTTGAGAGTGCAGATTCCTCCACTGTGAAAAGCTGTACGTCCTTTTTGCAAGAGGTTACTCATGGATTTTGTTCTTGTCTTATCCATTGTTTGTATTTGTCATTTTCTAGCCAGCGCTCATTAAAACGGCGACCTCCCGGCATGTTGGTGCGGTTCTTTTATGGGTAAATGTGGGCGGGACGGAGGTGGAATACGAGGCTGGTTCACCTGCGCACATTATGAAGTAGATTGTGATTTATAAAGCGGAAACAACTTGCAGGTGTGCGTATGCACGGTTTTATAAATCTGAATTTTTTTGCGTGCACGCACACCATTTCCTGGCGCACACGCACACTTTCACTCCAGAATCTACACAGATATTTATAAATGAGGCTCCTGCTCCTTATTTCCCAAGACTAACTGCCCTTTGTCTCTCTCCCTCTGTGTGTGTGTGTGTGTGTGTGTGTGTGTGTGTGTGTGTGTGTGTGTGGTGAGAAAGGGATTAAAAGGGAGCTGAGGACAGCGCCCAAGAGAGACGCGACGAACAAGAGAGAGAGCTGAGACACCGAGCGGTGTACATTGAAGCTGAAAAGCTAAAAAGTTTATGTTTAGAAATAAAATCTCCCGACCTTATTTTATTACAAACATGAATTGAATTACAAAATTTCCACAAGTCAAACATCTCCGTTCCGAAACGATGGTAGCCAGTTCCTGACCAACAGCCGTTTTTCTTTCTTTTAGTAAATTAATACAAGCAAAATATTCAGTCAGACAGCTAATTGTTGTGAAAGGAAATACAGTGACAATTTCAAGCATTTTCAAGCACTCTATCCAAAATTCCAGCACTTTTCAAACCTGGAAAATGCAACATTAAAATTCAAGCATTTTCAAGGATTTCAAGCACCCGTACGAACCCTGGAAGCAAATCACAAGTTTATATTAACAGGCTCAGTCTAATATGTTACTGCTTCTACAGGTGGTATAGTGGCTCTTCTACAAAGACACATTTAAAGATGTGTGTAACTCTGGATATTGTAGAGTTTTCTGTCTTTGTGGATTGAGTCTCCACTGTTAGATCTTTGTAACAACCAGAGGTAAAGCTGTAAAAAAATGATCTGACATGGGAAATTATTCAAGATGAAGAGTTTACCAGTTTTTTTTAATAATATAACAAGCTGCAGTTCTGAATAAGGATTTTGAAAGAGAGACAGAAAGAAAAAAGATGCTAGCCCAATTTTTTATAGCTGCTGTAAGTTATATAATATTATCAAGTAAATATTTCATAGATGTTTCACAACATTAAGTGTAACTACATTATAAACAAACAAAACCCATGACTTATTGTTTTATCAAAAATCACACCACCCTGACATGATTATTTTCCTACAATTGCACGCCGGTCATATTTCAGTTTCCTTACTTAAGGAATGTTTCCCAAGAAATTAGATTAATATTCATACCTTGCACAGTTAGCACCATGCTAGCGGATGAGTGTCCAATGGAGTTACGAGCCACACACTCGTAACGCCCACCATCGGCAAGACCCACATCATTCACCACCAGATAACCATCGGGGTTGATGTGGAACTTCCCACTCTCCGTCACCTGAACACCATCCTGCACATCACAAAGAGAGAACAGTGAGATAGAGTAGAAGATGAAAAGAAAGCGGTGCCACAGCAGAAGGGATCAGGGCTCACCTTGTTCCAGGTGATGACGGGTGTGGGATCTCCATGAGCGCTGCATGGAATCTGGACATCATTACCAGACTCAACAGTCATGTCCCTTGGAGCATTTGTGAAAACAGGCGTTACTGATGATTTAAAAACACGTGTTAATGATTACAGTTCGTAAGGCGTGATTCCACAGTGAATCATATCCAACAAACAGATTTACAAAGACACCATGAGAAAAAGCTCATTATCAAACATGATGACGAACATTGAGTTACAAAGAATTTCACAAGCTTATCATTATGTTTTCATGTTATTACTATAAATCAAATAAAACATTTGAACTGCAACTAAGACAGAAATACTGAAAAAAATAATAAAAATGGTGAGAATCATAAATTCTCATTTCATCACTCTCTAGAAATCGTCCTTTCTTTGCTACTGCAATACAACAGAAAGAGCAGAGAAGACTGTGGGCTTCCTTTTGCCTCAACGACTTTTCCTACTACTTTACAGTGGAAACCCCAAGGGGACGGAAACTCCACCCAGACTCACGTTTATGAAGGTGGGCATTACGTAGCTGCACTTTGAAGCTTGTGTTAACAACCGTTACTACATAGAAAACATCTTGTCATGTGGGAATTACAAAGCCATGTGCTTTCCTGGGTTGTCCCATAAGCCTGTAATTTCACTTAAGAGCTGGTTTAGACTAACGCAGAGGTCAGGCCACATGCTTGTCGCTGAGATTTTACGACGGCATTGTTGCAGTAATTGTAGCCCTCCTTTGTATGCAAACAGTAAATGAGCTTGAAGGGTCGACTCCCAGTCCCTCCAGAATCTATGCCTGCTCTAAAAGTGTTAAAATTAAGATTAGCACAGACTTTATTAAATTTAAACATTTCCCTATGCTAGAACAAGAACAATGTGTTGTATGGTTCTGTGTGTGTGTGTCATAGTCACACAGATATTATTTTTGTTTGCATCTGCCTATTATATTTAGTCATTCAGTGGGATCTAGTTCCCAAAATATAAACACACACACTTAATTTAAAACATCATGACCAGGCAGTTACTAACGATGCTATAAACATACTGCACAGTACTGCACATGGTCTTTATTTGTCCTGTGAGCTTCATATCTAACTGTTCACTTAGACCTACACGAAAAATTTATTCCCACATTCCCATGACTTTTTTATTGCATCTGTGGGATCCCAGTCCTGATGTACACCTCTACTCTCAATATTTGAATCGGTATTTTTATGCAGTTAGATCACATTATCTGTTCATTCTAAATAATTTATTCATATTCACTTCCTTTGCTATCAAATTGGGATGTGTGTAATTGTTTTTAGACAATCTTCTAAAAGATCTTCTAAACCTTCTACACTGACGTACCAGAAAAACTGGTACTATACAAAATACATAGCAACGCCACCTATGCACCTCGTTGGTTGTGTCCGCCAGTGTGTATATAAAGTCACGGACATCTATGGAAGCTTCTAGAGCTGTTTCCACCGTGAGAATGGCAAGTTATAATGATTTAGTGATTTTCAATGCAGTTTAATACTTGGAACTCGTGAGATGGATCATAGCATTTCACAGATACAAGAAAAGTCTGGATTTTCACATATGACTATTTCAAGGGTGTACCGTGACTACAAGAATTCCAGCAAAAAATCGAACTTGTGCCAGCAGTGTGGGCGTAAAAAGACCAAGGTGACCAGTGACGGCTGCCAAAAATCACTCAATAGGCAACATTGCAATTCAATGCTGGAGCCTCAACGAACATCAGCATGAGGACTGTGCAACGTTCCCTCTAAGATCCCCTGAGGGACCTACCAAGTATTAACTGGTATACCAGTTTTTCTGGATCTTCAGTGTATGTTCCATGCTTAAGGCTGCAGTATTAAGCGGAAAGTCTGACCCTGAAAATTTTAATGAATAAAAGTTCCAGGTCCCTCCTTCTCGCTTGTGTTCCTGCCCTGTCTCCACAGCCCCTCCCCGCAGAGAAGGCTGCCATGCACATGAAGGCTATCTACCATGGAAACTGAAGTAGTCAGAAAAACAGCATGGAGCACACACCGGTAAGAATGAAAAATGAACTCAACTCCACACCGCTCAATATGCTTTACAGAGACTTTCTCCTGGATACAGTTATTAACTTGGTCCTCAATTTATTACCTGTTTATTTAGCAATAAACAGTCTAACTTTGCTATAAAAGTGATGTTACGGTGTTACGGTAAGTGCAGTACGATTTTTTTTATACAAGCAGTGTTTGCTGGCACATTATTTCAGTAACACAGATGGCGAGCCAGTAAATTAGAAGCTTATTTACATTTGCTTCTTTGCAAAATGTGTGAAATTAGTCCAAAAAAGCAGTACAAATTTTCACTGTATTATTCACAGGGTACTTCACAAACATATTATCAGCAACTTTCAAATAAAACAACACTAACCAAGAAGCCTTAGTATTGGAAACAAGCTAATGTTAGCCTGATTACAACATCACAGTAAAATTAGATATGTGCTATGGAGTGTTACAGTAACCATTACCATCTTAGCTTTGTGGTTAATTTATTATTTTTTTTAATTAAATCTAGCATAAATCAAGCAAGGGTAAATACCTGTCAAACTGAAATGTGGCTAAATAAGCATTAATGCTGAATCTCTTCAGGTCCCATAGCTCACTGTACCTCTGACAATCCACTCTGATATTTAGGCTTCTTTTATCTTGGGCTCAATCTGTTTTTTTCTTTTTATCTTATATCTTTCATTTCCTTGCCTTTGCTACGTATGCCATAGGAGTCTGATTTTTTTTCAGAGATGATTTGTTTTATGTACTACTATTAGGACATAGTGACAGTTTTAGCAAATATGGGAGGGGGGGAAAGTTATTTTTTAATATGGGCTACCTACTGGAGCTTTAACCCACTCTTTCATTCACAAGTTCACAAAATGCGTATACAACTTTGCTGTTACCATTAAATATTGTACATCTTCAACCTACATTTCAGCCTGCGAACTCACAAGTCATGAAACTGGCATTAAAAATGTAAATGGGAGGAAATCCCCTCCATACAACAGTCCTGGCCAGTTGGATCATACAGAATCTGTTCTCCTTCTATATTACTGTTAAGTGTAACCTTGCTGGAAAATCAGCACACAGTATCTATTAAGCATGTGATTGGCAATGGACAATTTGTCAGTGTAACACATGCACACACAAGCGCACAGACACAAGCACACACATAAGTGCTCACACACACACATACACAAGTGCACGCGCACTCACACACACACACACACACACACACACACAGTGCACGGGCACACACGAGCATAATTCTACACTTATTACATATACCAAGCATAATGTTGCATTTAATCTTGGGCATATCCGACCCTTTATCCATCTATATCTATAATTTGTAATATAACTTTTTCCTATCCACATCACCTTTATCACAAAATAGAACTAATCTGACACTTGTGGCTTTCCGTATCGGCAGAATGGTGGCACACTTACAAAACACACACTCAAAGCTTGAAAAATATTCATTAACTTGTGCAGATTACGCAGGGACTATTTGATTTATTGGTGTTTAAAAACACAAATGTTTACTCAAAACTTTGAATGGAAGTGAATGGACCTGTTTACTGTGCCAAGTGGCACACAAATGTGCACCAGATCGACTGGGGTACGTAGGAGGTGTGGAATTAGGCATGCTGAGCTCAAGCAGTTCTATGCAGTTAGTCACACCAAAATAAACATGTTTATCACTGAACTATGGAAATGACTAAAACAAAAAGAAACATTATGTTGACGATTAAAAAAATCACAAGGTTTGGATTTTCTAAAACTATTGTTATCTGTAATCCACAAGGGAAATATAAAGGAAAGGGTGTAGAGATAAAAAAAAAAAAAAACAGAATTCCCCTTCAAAGGAACACTCCAGTGTTTTCCACCTAATCTCTAGTCACTGCTTTTTTATTGTACTTTATGAATGTTTACCATATACAACAAATTTTAACATATTCAACAATTCTACTAAGAGAAAGGAAAACCAATTTTTGCTATTAAATTCCTTTTAAAATGTGCAACTATAAAACTATATGTACTATATGTAATAGACAGCTACACTCTAAAATCACACATCGCTCCATTATACAAGACTGAAAAAATGCTGCAGATTTCTTTCAAGAAACTGCAGACAGACCAGTCATTATTGTTATCATGCTCTTTTTTTTCATTTTAGTGCTTTCACTTCTTTCTGATGCATTTGTGACTCTTAAAACCTAAAGAAATCTGTCAAATGTGTAAATCAAACATAGTACATGGTTTATGATGGCTGAAAATTGATGAAACGTCATCCTCACCAAGTCAGACACATTTCCTAATGGCTTGTATTAGCTCTGCTAAACAGGAAGTAGCCGTTTTGGAATTTGTGTATTTTTCACATATTGTTTAAGAACATTTTTAAGAACTCCTACTTGTGAACTCATTAGATTTCTTTGAAATTGAGTTGGAATAAACTGCAGACATATGTGATGATATATTGTGAAGGAACAGTGAACACCTCAAACAAGGTCACAACGGTGGGATACTGATTTGAAGTGGACTGAGCTTGGTGAAACTTGGTTTGATCTGCCTCAAGTCTACTAATGTTACTAATGGACCACTCCTGATTATACCATTGTGGCAATTATGGGTCATAGTTATAGCGCCACCTATACCAAAATAATGATATACTAAAATTTGAAATAGGATTTATATCAGTATAAAACACACAGTCCTCCTCTAACCAGTATTGCATTTTGTGGCTACCCTTTGCCCTGCGGTGCGAGGGCACTAGGTCACCCTGTCATTTTAGCGAATTACTAAATTATACATAATCTAGTAATACAAAATCTCTACTCCAATAGTCTATATTGCTTTTTAGTACAAAACTTTAATAATATTCCAAAGGTTAAATGTTACACTCACCACTGGGCACTGGCAATTTTAGACATATTTGCTGGATAATAATTAGTAATGAAATTAGTTCTGGTCCTCTGCTGATAGTTACTCCTACAGCACTGGTGGCAAGTTTAAAGGCGAGTGCAGCCATGACTCACTTCCCCCATATACTCATTTACTCATTTTTTTGTAATTAGGAATCTATTATTCAGTAAATAATAATAAACATTTGTTTTGCTGGACTGGAAAACATGTTTCATTTCACTGCAAATGGGTCTTTGGTTTGTTTTAAAATTCACTAATAGTTGCACAGTAATTGTTCCTCCCCTTTTCTTTGTGTAGACTCACAATGATGTCATGCTGTGCATCATGTATAGTCACTGCTGTGGTCAGTGTTTATAAGTGGTAATATGTATTTGCCCAAGTACAAATTAACACTTTTCTTGAACAGAATTACAGAGAAAAACAAATTTAATACAATTATGCATGCAGTCTATCAAGATGCAGAGGAAAACATACCTCTTTGCTGGATGTTAAGTTGCACAGCTGCTCTAACAGAGCCAACAGCGTTGACAGCCTGGCACTCATACAAGCCCTGGTCATGAGGGGCCACTCGAGAAATACGCAGTGTGCCAGTGGACAGGACCACATGGCGTCCATCAACGTGGAGAGGGCTGCCTGGGATTTCAGGAGAAAAAATTTCATGTTCTTAAGTTCAAGTTTTATGGAATCTCTCAATTACTGTCATTATTCCGACTTGCTGAGTCGTTACATTGAATTACTTCATCGTTAAGTTGACTATGTTGTTATTTCAACATACCAAGTCAGTCTGAAAAATAGTTTTTATTGCTGTCTTATTACTTTGATTTACTAATTTGTTACTTACTTAATTACAAATACCCCACAATCAATCAATAACACAAATTTATTGAACTTTTGCTTGTTAAGAAGGGACTGTAGTACTTTGGTCAAATTAGATTTGATCAGTAAATAGATTTGTATGTCCTCAGCAAAGCAGTGAATGGAGAAGCAATACTTCCTGACTACTGAAGATAAAGGCAATTTGTATATGAGGAAAAGGATGGGAAAGAAACCTTGAGGGCTGAGGAGGATGAGAACTCACCAAAGCATACAGGAAAACTCCTATTACTATGATTGAACCATTCAAGGACTGCACATTTGATGTCTACATACTGCTCGAGGTGAGATACGAGTATCATATGAGGTCAAAATCAGTGGCGAGGTCTAACAGTACCAGGATGGCAGAATAACAAGAATCAGTGGCAAAAAGACAATCTTTCGGAACCATTAAAAGTTCAGTTTTGGTCTAAATATAAAAATGATCAATTTGTCTAAATGCCATGTTTATAAAAAATCTAAAAATAATCAACTTACCTGAAAGCCATATTTATATTCAGTGGGTTTATGTTTACACTTAGACCTTAGTTACAAGTTGAAAGTGTAAGTGGTATTATAAATATGAAAAACAGATTTTAGTGCAAATGATCTTAGAACATAAAAGAAATAATGTGTGTATGTAATTGCAGGTTTAATTGTGATTAAAAGATATAGTGTATAAGTCCATTAAATCATCTCACCGCTGCGTGTCCAGGCTATGAAAGGCTGAGGATAGCCTGTAGCCTCACAGAGGAAATCCACCGTGTGACCTTCTAACACTGTCTGGTCCTGTGGGGTCACTGTGAACTGAGGAACAGCTGCAGGAGAAACACATACAGAGAGGTGCAACTGATTTATAGTTAGATTGAGAAAGCGTTAGTTTTAGAAGTGTGAGAATAAACAGAACTGAACCTTTGCTCTTTGCTGTTTTCTTTTATCTTGTTGTCATATATGTTTCCATTGATGCATGGGACTTCAGAGAAACTTTAACAAAGAAAGCCTAATTACTGGCTATTAAAAATGAATCTTTCTTGATTAGAGAACACTTTCCGGCAATATGCTGTGTATTTTATTTTTTATTTTTTTAACAGGTGTTAGTGCACTTAAATTTCTCTTCTTCTCTCTTACCCTGCACTATGATGTAGGCAGTGGCATGGATGGTGTCCAGATTGTTGCTGGCATAGCAGGTGTACTGGCCTCCATCAGCCTGGTTGACATTCTGGATATGAAGCCCTCCTGAGGGTGTGATGTTGATGCGAGGATTGCTGGGTAGAGCGCTGCGGTCGCCTCTTGTCCATGTCACCCGGGGATGAGGCTGCCCTGTGGCACTGCATTCCAGAGTCACACTCTCTCCCAACAGCACCTCTGTGTTCTGAGGCTGGATCACGAAACTCGGACGAGCTACACAGGATCCCACAGCAGACAAAACACCATTCAGTTTTCCCAGTGATGGAAGAATGATTATCTGAGAACCAACAGTAGGAAGAGCAATGGACTTTTCACATCTAACCTGTTTAAATGGCTTTAACTTTAATACTTAACTTTTACATTTTATATTAGAGCTGTACATAAAATAATTCAAATGGTCTTGACTCACAAATAATTTTACTTGTTTATTTAATTTTACTATATAGCACTCAGTTAAAAAAGAGAATTATTTATTATTGTACTATCCGGTGTCACCCAAATGAGGCTGGGTTTCCCTTTTCTCTTCTCTTAACATCTGAGGGAGTTTTTCCTTGCCACCTTGGCTTTTTGAAAACAAGCCGCATCATCACATTGCTAATCAGCCCAGTAAGGGCTCAGCAGATACTGTAGGTTGTTATTACTAAAAAAGCATATACCAGCTATTAAATACAAGGGTGCATATACCTTTTTTCTAGTCTAGATTTTGAATGACAGATTGTGTGTACAGCCATGAAAATTGCAGGTGTTTGTGTCCAGTTAATTTAGGCAGAATGTGTTTATCCACGTACGCACAGATATTTTTAATGGCAAACAAAAAGTAGTTTTTAATTTCAAACTTAGAATTACATTGTAATTAATTCAATATTATATCTGCTTCATAAAAAAATGGCATTAGACAACAGAAAACGAGAGAAATATGCTGACGCTTTTATCACCATGAACCACCAAGTACTGTGCAAGATCGCAGAGTTTATGCAAAGCTCTCATCAAAGTGTTTTATTTAACTAGATAACACATATTGCATAGCGGTGTGGAATTTGACCATGCATAATGTGAAAAAGTGCAAGAATGTGAAATATGCATACCGGACCACAAAACTGATGTTTAATCAGTTCTTGAGATATTGAAATGTGTCAGTTGCAGCGTCTCCGTCGATGAAATTTCATGCAATTTGGTGTGCATCTAAAGAATGTAGTACTGATGAAGGTGTGACATTTAGTGAAGTTTGAGCCTTTACTTCACAAGATATTGACACACATACATTATTCACTATGTGACGCTACTCCAGAAATGAATCACGGGGTAATTTAATGTGGTTCCTAGTGGCCAACTTGCCATAAAAGTCCAAACTTTTTGGCAAAACAGTTTTCGAGCTATTGGCTATATACCCTAATTCAGGGGGTGCTAGCATAAAGGGCAACATACACCCTAGGGACACAAAGCTTATATTCTGTATTAGACATTTGGGGCTACAAACAAATCAAGTTTTATTTGGATTGGTGAAGTTTAAGCATATGATATTTTTCACCAAATACTGGTGGAAAAAATGGAAGCTGATGACGAAAGGAAAAAAAAAAAAACTTTTGACAAAAACTATACGACCATCATAGCTAACTGCGGTGGGCATAATAATAACTCTACACTGTTATTCTAAAATGTGGGAAACATTAAAATAAAGAACACCCTTCTATGAGAAGATGAGTCCAAACATTTAATGTGGTGACAATAAACAATATGCTGATGCCCACGTTTTACAGAAAACAGATTTCAGTATCTAAACTAGAAGAAGGAAGACAAACAGTGGTTTCTCATTAAGTATCACATTTTGTTCCTGGGACAGTCCAACAAATTGTCAGGCTTACACGGTGTGCCAAAGTAGCGCAAGGTGACCTCTCCAGTTTTGACCTCGCCGGCGACATTTTTGGCCATGCACTGGTACACGCCCTGGTCGGTTTCCCTCGTGTCCTGAATCATCAGGGTGCCGTCTTCCAGAAGATTCAGACGGGAGTCATCTTGCATGTTAAGGGCGTTGCTGTAAAAACAAACAGAATTTAATCATTCAAAATACAATCTGGGATGAAGCCAAAATATCAGCTCTGTGAACAATGTGCAATATGCGCAAACTGGAAAAGAATAACAAATAGAACTCTTTATTTTTCTTAGATTAAAAGTTGCTCTCACTTATTTCTCAGCCAGATGATCTGGGGCTTGGGATTGCCCTCCGCCCTGCATGTGAAGTACACGGTGTTCCCTGAGGTCACGTCCACATCCTGTGGCTCAGATGTGATACGAGGAACCTCTACACACACGTCAAACAAAAGCGAGGCAGAGGAATGGTGGAGAGGGGTAGGATTGGTGTAAGAGAGCAAAAAAAGACAGGACAGAATAATGTTACTAGAGGTAGATTAGTATGCTACAGACATAATTGGACCATACTGGCTTGTACATGATGTCATGAAAGTTGCATATCTAAGAGGGGGAGGATAACGTCTCAGCGCAACACCAGATCAACTGACACTGCGCACATGGCGAGAAAGCCTGTGCCTTCACGGCCATCACAATTTGCACTAAATCTGCTGTATAGATGGAAGACTAAACTGCCAAAGCAGCGAGAACATGAACCAATTCTCAATAATTCATGAATCCATGTTAAAGTGCTGTACACACAATGCAGTCACGTGTGTGCTCACGTCCATTCGGTGTCCTGCACTACACACCACTACTTGCCTCATTAATGCTTTCTGGCATCGTAATTATAGCTCTTTTTGCCAGAGACACTCAAACTACCACCATACCACACCACATGAGCTAGAGTGGCAGTGCCACACTGAGACATGATGTGATTTCACAGCTGCTCCAACTCGCCGTGTATCATTCCTGAGCAGAGAGCAGGAGACATTCCAGTGCAGAGCCTGTAGAGGCATTAAGAGTGGGTTTACTCCAACAAGCCTGGGCAAGATTCTGGAAAATTAGCCACAGTAGTTTGTGGCTTCTTTGTAGTACATAGGCAGCTGCTGTGTACTTGATGATCTGTGGATTACCTAAGAGAAAGGACTAAAGCTTTCTAGCTCATTTTGAATGAAACAAGAAGAGACTTGCTTTAGGAAGCCAAAAAAAAAAAAAAAAAAAAGCTCATGTTTGCCCAGATCTGAGTGATATGAATAAGTCTGATGCCTGGCCAGTTTTAACTGCTGACAGTACTGCCTCCCTGTAGGATTTACCTTCATTTGTTTAGCAGATGCCTGGGAGTTGCATTTAACCCACTACTCACTCTGGCAGAACATTCAATGAGTAGGAGGCTAAATACATTAACAGTGTTACATCTGGAAGATCACTTCTTACCCTGCATTGATATTAGCAAAATAAAGCTGCTAATATTGCTCTGGGTATGATTCTTATGAGCATGTAGATACTTCTCCATCCATAACTGTCCAGCCTAGGTTTTATATGGTAATAGTTGAAATGTAAAGTTGCCTGTATAATTTTATACATATCACTGTTACCTTTGGTTAAAATACATCTTAAACTCATCCTAAAATTTATCTTTATAGATGCAGAAAAAAAAGGACAGGATTAGATCATGTTAATTGTTTTTCCAAATTTGCACATCAGACATGATTGAATTAGAACTAGTTGGATATCCTGTACCATACTATTGGACAGAATCATTTACTGCATTTGCCACTTTACTGCCTCATTACTAATTTGCATAAAATTAAGAAAATCTCTGAAGAATTACTGAAATACAGAATTACTGAAATTAACT
>JAOVVH010000002.1:19872319-19883373 GCA_028566435.1 Scorpiodoras heckelii
AAATTGCCCGTAGGTGTGAATGTGTACGTGAGTGTGTGTTGGCCATGCGATGGACTGGCGACCTGTCCATGGTGTACCCCGCCTTCGACCGATGACGGTGGGATTGGCTCCAGCCCCCCCGTGACACCGACTAGCGGCATAAAGCGGAAGATAATGAATGAATGAATATTACTTATATTATTATTTTTGAAGTACACTGTAGTTAATTCTGCAGTGCATGTGATCCAGGGCAATTACAACACATCATACGTATTATCCATTTATAGAACTTCCACAAAACAAGCTAGTTCCTGTAGTCACTTGCATTATAGCAGCTACAAACAGTCATCTCTTCACTGGCCTCTATAATTCCTTTGTTTTAAAAATCAATAAAACCAAAAAAAGAAGAAACCGAAAAAGCATGAGATTAAATAAAACTTGTCCTTACGGAAAAGTTTACCATAGCAAAAATTCTATGCTTTCCATTCAGTCATTCATTCATCTTCTTAACTGCTTATTCCTGTCCCCAGGGTCATGGGAGAGCCGGTGCCTAGCCGGCAGCATAGGACAAAAGGCAGGATCAACCCTAGACAGGGCGCCAATCCATCATAGGGCACACACAAAGCACACACACTCATACACACACTCACACACTAGGGGTACTTTAGAGATACCAATTAACCTAATATGCATGTCTTTGGACTGTGGGAGGAAACCGGAGTACCCGGAGGAAACACACACAGACACGGGGAGGACACGCAGACTCAGTGCCACCCACTGAGCCACCGTGCCGCCTCTATGCTTTGCTTTGCATATAATTATAAATCTTTGTATTATTAAACTTAGATTATGTGGCATGACCTACAAGTTCCTGTGAAAGGGCTATTACTATAGAAACAACACTAGAGCAAGCACAAGAATATAAAACTACTGAAATAACATGTACCTGTAAATATGCTTTGACTACAAATTTTTATAATTACAGTCTTTTGTCTGATAACATTTAAAATTCTTTTGACACCTTCAGCTTTAAACAATGCTCATATTGCCTGGAATGTTTCCCAAATCCAAGTTATAAAAACAGATTGTTTCAGCAGGGCTGAGGTTGAAGCTTTGTGTGTTATAGGTTATACAATGAGGAAACTGTCTTGGCTAAATAGTTGCCTTAAGGAGGATTAAAGACAATGTGGTATTGTGTGTAATCAGTGTAACGTACTATTCAGACATCCCTGCAGTGTTTACAGTGTACTCCAGGGTGGTTTATCAGGAGAGGAAACAACTGGGAATACGGTTTCACTTACATGGTTCACAATTCTCTTGCTTTATGGTTTTAAAACCCATCCTGAGGCCGCCTTGATCCTCTTCATGAGCAGAAATTATTATATTCAGTGGTTGAAATAAGTTTCAGACTCTAATCACAATGTCCACTTTTGTGCAATTATGAAACAGTGTGTTACTTTTCATGCAAAACCTTTGTACAGTCATAATACATAAAGCTTTAGATGGCTTAGATCAGCTACAGAAATAGCGTAAACATTGTGCTTTAGAAGAGTGAAGTATTTCTCTAGTATTCTGTATAAACCTTAACATGAACTATGAAATGATTAAATGGCTGAATTTTATTTCAACCCTTAACTTTGCTGTAAATGCAAGGAATAAACTAATGTTTTGCATACAATAAATAAAGGAAATGACCCTTCTTGGACCTTATTGTTGCCATCATGGGGTGGAATGGTGTCTCTTTCAGCTCTTTAGGTGTCTTAAAGAACCTGGGTTATAAATTCCTCTTACTGCATTGGGCGTAAACACAAAAGTCTCACCCATTTGCTTTTTTTCCCCCAGCTAAGGTACTGTGAGGACAGAGAAAAGGCACACTGCCATCATGTAACTAAATATAACCTATAATAATTAAACTATCAGGAGGAAGTGAATGGCTATGCGCTTTACAACACCTACCATAAACCAGCTTTCAAAACGTCTAAAGAATTTGGCTTAAAAAGTTAACATTTCCCTCAATGAACTGTGAACAGTGGTTACTACTGGTGGCCACCTTCCACCGATTATGTATGATCCTAGAAAAAAATACATTGTGTGTGTGTGTGTGTGTGTTTTCCTGGCCAGCCTGAATTAATATGAAAGTGCTAGGAATAAAATCACAAAAATCATAGCCATACATGATGTCAGTACAGTCAGCGCGTAGGAACAACTGACATTTGAGAAAATTATTAACATACACATCAGTATCTATGAAGAAAACTGAATATGATTTTTTTTATTTATATGTAGCTAGTTCCATAAGCCATGCATCTTGGATGATTAGATCACAAGCAGACAGCGCTAAACACAAATGTGTAATGACCACCAAGACACACTGTGATCCAGTCACTCAAACTACTTGCCGAGGTGGTCTGGATGCATTTGACCACACATCCTGTAGTGTAAACACTAAAACATCCTGATACCTCAACCAAGACATAACAGGAAAATATGTCTTCAATGCAGAACGTTGTATTTGTTTTGGTGTCAGCGCAAAAATGGCTTGAAAAAATGGCTAAAAAACGGACAGGAGCACTGATGAAACCAAACGCCTCATGTATATTAGTTCATGAAACGGTTTTCTGTTCTTAGCTAACCCAGGCTCAACAAATCTGGTGCTTGTCTGGTGACAGAGACTGACATAATAACTGTGCACGGGGCCTTTTGACTTTGTAGAGGGAGTGTTGTAGGCAGTAAAGAAGTGGTAGGCTGGACACCTTGGAGAGACATGATAGACACAGGTATAAATGGTGATGTGTCTCGGCTGTCCACTTGTGATCCGATCACATTATAAAGAATTATAAAGCCAAGTTTTTCTAAACAGCATACGGTCCTGAGACGTACAAACATTCTCAATTGCTGTAAGCACAGCTGATAAGATACAGCTAAAAGAAATGCTTAAGACTTATGAAGACAAGTTGAATAAATACTGACAGCTGACCCAGCTTTAGACCACATAGTATATTGGAGCACAGGGTGGGACTGGGTGAGATTAGATTCTGAAAGGCTGTGACTCAGTGATTCAGACAAAGCTTGTGGGTTTTTTTTGGCACAGCGTAAAGTTTTACTGGAGCTAGGTTTGTGTCAGGTCTGCCAATCAGAAGCACCTTATATCTGTAGGCTATATAAATATATAGGTGTCTTGTGGAAAAGTGGGTTAAACAACCAGCAAAACTTAAAACTACTCCCTATGACTTTGCATAACAAAAATTTTCATGTGAGGCTGGCACAGTGGCACAGTGGCAAGTGTCGTCACCTCAGAACAAGAAGCACCCGAGTTCGATACAGGGGCGAGGCGAGGCGGGGCGGGCCAGGGTCCTTTCTGTGTTGAGTTTGCAAGTGCTCACTATATCTGCGTGTGATTCCTGCGAGAGCTCCACAGTTTCCTCCCACAGTCCACAGACATGCAGTCAAGCAAATTGCAGATACTAAATTGACCCCATGTCTGAATGTGTTTTTGTAAATGTTTCTGTCTGAGTGTCTGCCATAAGGGTGTTTCTCGGTCTTCCGTCCAGTGAGCACTGGGATAGGCTCCAGCACCCCCTCATGACCCAGTAGTAGGATACGTTGAGTAGATTATGAATGAATGAATAAATGAATGAATTTATCATTTGATGTTCAAACATAAATCGCTTTATAGTGGTGCGATGCACCTTCAATATGTAACTATAACAAAACTTACTTGTTCTTATTCCCACTGTCTGCTGCACTACACACATCCCTTGAGGGACACTCTGAATAACTGCAGAACAGTTTTACCAGAAAGATAAATCATCATGCATGAATGCCATCTTTTTCAGAACAAGAAACGAATCACTACACAGACACCTCGCTGAAAATGAAGAAACGAACCCTACTTGGAATCTAGCCAAGTGCGACGTGAAGAGAGTATACCATAGCCCATAGCTAACTCTTGTGGAGTGTGCAAACATGCATCATTAGAAACGTTATAAAATGATAATGATCAGAAACTCTCTATGCTGCGTTAGTGTCTATTAATAGACATAACTCTCGAACTAGCTCACTATATTTTAGTACACAACATCAGCTACCACTTTTTAGCCTATTCAACCAAAACATGGGGCTGTGCAGCACACTGGAGCTTTGCCCAGTAGTCTACCTAATAAATGTATGATTCGTCCACTATTGATGAATGTATAAATGTGTATATTTTATTTGTTGCATAGGTTATATATACATAAGTGCAGTGTTTTAATCCCAACAAAATGATGAGCCAATCAGTGTATGGATCCAAACAGTGTAGGGGCAGTGGTAACTAAGTGGTTAAGACACTGGTCTACTGATCGGAAGGACATGAGTTCAAATCCCAGAACCACCAAACTGCCACTGTCGGGCCCCTGAGCAAGGCCCTTAACCCTCAACTGCTCAGCTGTATAAAAACATTACATAAATGTAAGTCACTCTGGATAAGGGTGTCTGTCAAATGCCAAAAGATAAGTGGAAATTGCTAATTAACATGGCTAAAATTTACCAATGTATGTTTGATTAATATTAGACAACTACAGTATATCACAGATAAATGGTCAAACATGACACTTTCACGTTCAAAAGCAAAAAAAAAAAAGGAGATTTAAATGATTGTTTATTGTGCATTACTAAGGATTCACCTACAAATCCACCATCCGGCTTTTCGCAAATGCAGCTGCTGGCAAACAATTCTAACTGCACAGCTGGTAATATTATTACACCCTCCCATACTCTTCTTAAACCTGAAATGGTGGAAATGCTTGTTTTCCTGTCTTTGGCTCTGCATAATCCAATTGTTTATTGCGCTTTTTATACATGGGAAATCACGAGGTGCCAAAAATGAATTAAATATAAAGGATGTATGAAAATGTGTGAAAATGTAAAAGACATGTACAAAGACATGTACATTTAATATGCATGTTTTCACTTTATACGTATTGGGATAGCGAGTTAACAATACAAACCAATGGTCTGAAAAATGATCACAAAATGGTGTTAGCATCTTTGTCGGTATTAATAAGCACAGACTGTGTGGAGGCACAAAGCCGGAAATAACGGAAAGGGATGTTTTCGGAAACCTCCGTAATACGTAACCTAGTCTCTACGGAGGAATAAAATAACATGATCCTCAAGAAGGTGGCTCAGCTTCTTTGGCACAGAAATACCTTTACATACTTAAAAAAAATGCATCCTAAATAACACCCCAGCAGCTACTGAATAAAATAACCATTTTCAAAATTACTCAAGGACTATTTTGAAAATATGATTGGTAGAATTTTTTATAGAAGGAAAGTTTGCGAGAATAAAATAACAGCTGATGATCCAAGTATTACACCTTGGTCCACACTTATAGCATTGCCATTCTGCCTTTTGTGCCTTTGGGGGGAAAAACCCAAAACAATGAAGAAGCATTAATCTAATGGCCAAAAACTAAAACAAGCAAATAAACTGCAATGTGCTGAATGCTTAATATTCATCACTGAGGATAACATCAGCATTTCTCAAACCAAAAGATAACATCTCTGCAATCTTGATGGTGTTAACTCTAGCATGATTCCTGCAGTTATAAAGAATTTCAACCATGTCTTCACTAAAATAAGGGCTTCTGGGGAACAAGACTGTGATGTGATCCAAAGTCAATCCATGACAACAGTTAAAAACAGGATGCAGCAGCTCTGCTTCTTGTAGCTCTGCTGCCTGCTGAAGGCATCCCTTAGGGGAAATTCCACCATTTTGACATCTGTATGATAAAGCACTCTGAGAATGATAACACAATGTGCTGCAAATCTTAAGGCATTTTGAAAAAAAAAAAAAAAAACTGAGAAAGTGTAGGGGTCCAGTTTGAGATACCAACGGTCACAGTTTAAACTAGATAAATGACTAAACGAACAACATATGCTACCTTCCTTTAATAAGCTGAACTACTGTTAGGACTCTGAAGCTGATTGTTGAAATGTTTTAATTCTTTTGTACTAAATATATTTATGAACAATGACAATATTTAATTATTAAAGAATGACACACTTTCTTTGGATTTACAATTATTTTTTTGCAAAACAAGTTAGTTCCTGTTATGACTTATGATATAACAGCTAAAAACACAAAAATGGCAGCTTGTTGCCAAGAAACCACAACCTCTGGTCTCCTGAAGGTCTCCTGAATTGTAAAACAAAGGTGACAATCCCCTGAAATCTTACAGTTTTGCTCACATCCAGTTTGCTTCCTGTTTACAGACTATGCAAGCACACGCTTCTAGTTGTTACTTTGCGAAGTCTTGCCAACACATTCCAACTGGGTTCTTAACCTACCAATTTAACCATGCCTGTATTCCTTTTTCTGAAAAAAGTAACCTGTTTATGTCGAATCAGGAATGGCTACTGTACTAGCTTAATACTTTGGGAAAAATGGGAACAGTAAGCAGGAGGTGGAAGAGTCCCCCGCAAAACTGTAAGTTTCAGCACTGACAATTAAAACTAACAGCTTTTACTAGCGTATTTTTGCTGTACTGAAAAACGTATTTTATCGCGATGTCAGTGTCGCATCATATTGAAGTGGATTCTGAATTTTACAGACACTTACACTCCTAATAAACCAGTCTAACTCCAGTCTAACCAGCTATGAAGGCTGTGTCTCTCAGATGAGAGCATTTCAGCACTGGTGAACATTTGTTTGCCATGTGTGAAGCACAGTAAAACGTTAATTCGGGCTTTCACACAAACAGGTGGTGCAAAAGGATCATCTTGGGAATCACAGATCGATGATGTCAAGCTAAACAAGAATAAAGCTGCCTCCCACATAGAGTAGGAACATTCCCAGCATACATTAGCAGTCTACTCCAAGCAGAGTCTCTGGAGTAGTGACTAGTTTGGAGACGTGAATTACGAGTTACATTCACATGTAAATGCTGGAGTGTGGAACATCTTAAGGGAATAATGCAACACAAGTCATGAGGTGAATCATTCATGACAAAATGACTTAATGCATTCAAGGAGTTTGTAGCATCCAAAAACATGTCTCTGGTGAAGTGCTTTAAAATGACACAACCTTAATATTACATCCTTTACAAGATCCCATATTGCATTCGGATTTATGGTCAACTCTATATAAAGGCTGTATATATTTTACATATTTCACTAAAGTCGCACAAGAAGAGAGAGGCCCCGAGCGCTTCTTTCAATAACTCTCGCCCTGCTGACTATCTCTCCGTGCAAATTAGCAGGGCTTTAGGGATTTTTCTGGTTTGGCATTCCACAATGCTGTGGAGGATGAGCTCCTGACAAAGCCTGACTGCAGCACATTGCACACAATGCTGCTTCTTTTTCTCTCTGACTCACCCTGACTGGACTGGCTGTTTCAGAAAGACGACCCAGTTCAGAATGGGATAAATAAAAGGTGGTGAAACAAGGACGGCCCTTGGGCGCCTGACCATAATTTTGGCTAAATGAAGTGGCCTGACTTTTGAAGCCTCTGCTTTAAGGGGTCATAAATGTGGCCACAAATCAAGTCATTACTCTGTGATGGCCCTTTTCCAGTCATACCCCTGGTTTGCTATGCGTCTCCGGGAACCTCCAGCATTACTCAGTTCAGCCAACAGTCCCTCAGTCAACACTCATACAGCGTATTGTCCATGTCAGCACGTGCGTGAACTAACCAAAATAGCAGAACACTTCCTTCCATGCACAGCAGCTGATATCAGCACGAAGGAAATTACATTCAGATTCATATTTCTCATCTAGACTTCATTATAGAGATTAAACATTCATTAGTTCACCTACTGAGAAAGCAAACGCTCCAGTGTGCTCTCCCAGTTCCACATTATACTAGCAAGGAAGTTCAATTAACTAAAAAGTCTATGGAATATAGGCTAATGCTTTAATCATGTGACTTTAATTTATCCTCTCTTTATACCGTCTCTGATGTTTGTGTTCTCACCATGAAAGTAGAAACTCTCTGGCTAATGTTCAGCTGTGAGCTGTGGTATTCTCTTGCGGCATGTAAAAACCTTATGAGTCTGACTAGCATCCCCGTTTTCACTGTTTCAGTGTGTGGTGACTGTGTGCTGTGCTAAGTTTAGTGTTACATAATGGGTTTTTATGTTGCACTGTGCTGTAATGCACTTTTGTCACTGTTTCCACATCCCTTTATATTTCTGATTCTGGAAAGACTGTCTAGCATCCGTTCAAGCTAATTAACATGGCTGGTAAAAATAGTTTCAACCGACAGCCAGACCAAGTCGTCAGTTCAGAGACGGTTGGGTTTGGAAAGGAGAGCAGACAAATGAAATGTCAAATGAAACGTTTTTGTTGGCAAAGTAAACAGGGAGCACTTTTATTTTTGGCGAGTTGTTGGGTGAATAAGTTAATATGCTGCATTCAACTGGAGGTTGGAAGTCCGAACTCCCAAATTCCAGCTGGGAAAAAACAAAGAAATTGCCGCCTCAACTCGGAATTCCTACTTGGGAACATAGGATGGTCTCCTCGAGCACAGAGTTCAGCAAGCGACATCAAATCAACATGGCTGTGCACAACTGAACAGTTCAGAGAGCAGCACTTGAGAGAAGCATTTGCCTTAGATCAATCAACATACAGAAACAATCACTTGGCAAATCTATAAGGAGACATCTCATCATAGTTAGCTCTGTCTACAGTAAGCTGAATCAGCATAATATCATAGGCGACTGCTTTACTGAACCTTATTTTCCTGAAAAACTGATTATGTAATCTGCTTGTCGCAGGCACACAGGTTACTGATTTGTCCACCTCTGCAACAACAGAAATAACACCTCAGAAAAAGCACAAAAGAAAATGCTGAAGTATGTGACCCAAAGACAGACATGTTTTGCAGATGAGGTGAAGAATGTGACAAAAAGAGAGAAACGTTCTGCAGATGATGTGTATTGCTGAACTCTTTTCAGTGACGGTATTCGGAACACAACAGTAACGAGTGTGCAAAGGCTACAGTTCTTTAAAAGTTACCATGTGAAATGGTGCGATATGGCAATACACATGGAAGGACGACAGAAAAATGTCTACTGATAGACATTCGCATTTAAACCGTCAGTGTCGCAAAAGCCAATTTTCGGCAGCTGATTTGCGTCAATAAGGTCAGAGGTGGTAGCTACTAGCAGTGTGCTGTAACAAAACAAAAACAACCATGGAGGAGTGTGACACAGAGCAAAAATCCTCACAACACTCTGACACAGGAAAGATATCAGCCCAAATAAAAGAGGATGAACTTGAACCTAAAAAGGGAGGTACTTCTGTAGACTGGATTGATATAACTTCAAGTTTAACAGTATGTTTTAACGTTTACTTTTTATATTTTCTATTCAGATTGTTCCCATTTTGAGAGTGTCGTTTTTCTTGTCTGCAGTTGTAACAGTTCCAAAGAAACATAAGAACAGAAAAATAACTTTCTCTAATCTTTTCATAGTTTTACAGAAAACTATGTCGTGATATATATACTTTGAAGACATGAAATTATCCATATCGTAATATAAGATTTTTGTCCATATCACCCAGCCATATGAAAACATTTACATAATGACTATTAAAGCTATGACATCATGCATATGGTTGCAATCACTGCTATGCTTCATTACACAATGAAATTACTGATATATTAATAAAAAAAAAAAAAAGAAAGAAATGTTAGATGTCCTAGTAATGATCTGTGATTTGGCCAAAAGCAATAGGTCCGAGAAAACAGGGGCAGACTGAAAATCCCTCACCACGCTATCAGACCAGAACCTATAAAGTGAACACAATCATTTCTCCATCTAAGAAAGTGGCAGGATACGAGTATTACTCAATGTCATTACAGAGAGGAATTTTTCAGCCAGTGCAGCATCTCTAGAGTCAGAGGGTGAAAAAAATGAATAAGCTCGACAAGGGAAAAGTCCTCCATAATCACCCGATATAACCTCAAATCATGTTAAGTGAGGCGGCTCAGAAATACTCTCAAATAATACCCTTGAAGAGAGGAAAGGAAATCAGAGGCAGTGTGAACGTTACAGTGAATAGTCCGGCAGTGCAATGTGAGGACTGTAAAGCTTATTTAAACCAGATGTGACTCCTAAACAGTTGCAGAACATGCAACTGAGCAGTGAGGCTTCTTAAACAAGCTTGAGTTTGCGAGTCAGACTTGATTCGCACTTAAGTCCCACTTAAGACTTGTCTTGGACTCGAAATTTGGGACTCGTGAGCAATCTTTATTTAATTTTATCGGTTCACTAATGAGCTGAAAGTCATTTCCTCCCTTATTAACACGTGTAGCTTTACACGTGAGTGACTTGACATGGACCTGTGGGCATCTCTCTTTCACTCTTTCCTAGCATTAGCGCTGTCAGTGGGTCCTTGCATTTTCAATGCCAATCATTGTCTCTGTCAATCATACGATATATGTGCGGACACGCCCACGGTGTTGTCCATGCATAAATGAGCTTTTTGTAGATTTTGTTATAATTAAATCAGAGTAATGAACATCTGATTCTTCTGCTGGTGACTGCTTATCAAATGGCAGATCAGTTTTTTATCATCTAATATTTCTTTGGGAAGGAAATCAGCTAAAAGGAGAAGAATCTTCTCAGAAGTCCTCTATTAATGAAAATCAACACATAAAAAAATCGATTAACAACAGTGTCTACCTGTGATTGATCAAGGAAAGGAGGAGTGATGCACCCTGACACAAAGCAGGGTTGTAACAGTCACTCTTCTATTCCTCATATATCACAAGAACTTGCAGTTTTGTAAAATGTGGTATAAAATTATTTGTTGTATCCATTTAAAGGCACTAACTGTGTTGTGGAATGACAAAGTTCTTGTTTTCACTTTACTTTTTTATAAATGTATTAAAAAACTAAAAACTGAAATATCACATGGTAATAAGTATTCAGACCCTTTGCTCAGTATTGAGTAGAAGCACCTTTTTGAGCTAGTACAGCCATGAGTCTTCTTGGGAATGATGCAACAAGTTTTTCATACCTGGATTTGGGGATCCTCTGCCATTCTTCCTTGCAGATCCTCTCCAGTTCCGTCAGGTTGGATGTGAAC
>JAOVVH010000002.1:19916270-19926408 GCA_028566435.1 Scorpiodoras heckelii
ACATATATGCTGCCAATATGTTACATACATCTAAATAATTGTCACATACAAATGAAATACAAAATATAATATCAACTGCATCATAACAACATCCTATACAAGATTTTTAAATGTTACTGTCCATTGAACAGAAAATCATAATATAGTTCAAGTTGTAATTTTCTATCACATGCATAAGATATCAGATCAAATATTGGGTGCAAAATAAATGAAATAATCTGCAGATGAAGTGCTTGAGATAACCGGTAGTGTAAACATTGCAGCGATGGGTGAAAAGGAAGATGAAACTAAAGATCTAGGTGTTAGATAGAAGTGTATCTTAGCATGAGAAACAGCAAAAAAATATGCTGTGAAATAGTTTATAAAATCTGTAGGGAATAGTAGATACTACTTTACAAAGGATCGTTTCATAGAGAAGAAAAAATATTGTATAGATATCTAAGAAGTCTACTTTTAGGAACTTCTTGGATGTTTCAATATTCATGTAATTCCCTTCACAGGAACAGAATTCAGGTTTATAGTGCCTGGATTATCTCCATACATTAGTCGCATGTGAGTGTTTTTTCTACGAGACAAGGGTGATCATACTGCAGACGTTTCTTGGCCGGCTTTTACATCAGCACTCTGTATTACAATGCAAAGGCAAGAGCAACTGAATTCTGGAATAAAATCTGTAATGGTAGACATATGAAAGCTGACATCTCGATGAGAAACTTAATGCTATGAACAGCTGGTGCAGTGTGTGTTAGTGCAACCTAAACACAGAAGGAACATTTAAGGCTTGCCATACTGCTGTCCACAGGTTTGCTGTTTATATGAACAAATATACTGTATAATGTGATCAAATTGGGAGTTTAGTCCTGTCAGCACTTTGAGATGAGCAGATAGGGATTTTATTGTGGACGTCTCGAGTAGCAGTTGGAAGAGATATGCAGTAAGTTAGCTACTTTTTCTGTCTTTCTGAATTTCACTGAGCTCCCTGCTGTGATCGCCCCCCCATCCATCTCTCCATCTCTCTTTCTCTCTCTCAACCACCCCCCACCCCCTACTGAGCACTCCACAGCATTGTCTCCCTCTCCTTCTCTCTGTCTCTCTCCATCTAATTCCATCTTCTGCTCGCTACACTACAGCAGTTTCCCTCTGGCTCTTTTTGTCCATATGTTTTCCTTTAATTCATGCCACCCAGAGAAAAAAACACATATGAGATGGAGAAAAAAAAAATACATAGCAAGAGACAAAAAGATTTAAAAAAAACCAAGATAAACAGATTAATGAAAGGAAGAAATGTCTAGAATCCATGTGAGCATCATTGTTTGACTGCATACGTGTTCAATAGCAGCCAGTCCCCACTAAGACACACAAAATAGTTGCGTCTGATATCATTAGCAGTGTGCTGGGATTGGAGATAGTCTGCCTAGAATATCCTCTTCTCCCTCAGTCCACCTGGCCTGAGCTGACCCTGACCTGCATCACCATGGGAACTGACCAGCAGAGAACAAGACACAGGAAGAAAGAGGTCATTTCTCACCATCACACTTTTCTGGCCCTATTTCTTCCAGATAATTATAGACAGAGAGACAGACAGTGCAGAATCATGTATTAAAGTCTGCCTTGAAAACAAAATATTCCATAAATGAATTGTCTGTGGTGTAATATTCTCATTCTTAAATTTGGGGGAGTTTATTTCCTTGCTAGTTTTATTTCAAGTCATGATTTTATTTCATGACTCAGCTACTATCATTATTATGTTGATGGGGAATAACATTCCCTACATACTGAATCTCAGAACGTGCTGCATGTCCCATAGTCTTAAAACACTTGCTGACCTTCACAAGAAGGTGTCCAGTTGCCTAGATAGTGAGTGAAGATTTCTCCCAGGACTCACCCAGGCTTAGCCCTTGTTTGAGTTAATCAAGTAACAGTAATGTCAGATTTTACAATAACATTAGATAGCTAGCATTCACTAATCAAGCTAGCTAACATTAGCATAACTGTCTCTAAATCTCATTCTAATGTTGCCTGTAGGTATGAGCATCTACTTTCATGGCTCGTGATGACTGTATTGGCCATGTCCGTTGGGATTTTTACACTTTTCAGCTTATCAAGTTACTACAGACAATACAAAAATGGGACAACTCACAATATATTGTACGATTTACAAATCGAGTCGAGATACAAGCAGTTGGGAGTAGGAGACAGAGATGTAACACATCTCAAGAGAAGTAAATGTGAGTAAATTTTACGTTTTAAGTAAGAAACAAAAAAAAGAAGGGCTGTGCTACTACAAAAAATGACAAAAAAATCCATAATGGCCTGTTGTTATACAGCCAGACATGAAGCATTACCACCCAAAGAGAATTATTCATCAATAAGAGGGCAATCCAAATTATTCCTCTTATACCACAGTGATTAGCCAATAATTACAATTATTAGTAAATTTTACATTTTTTTTTGTTACTAAACAAAACATTGTGCTGTTCAACTATTGTTGTATTTATGTTACAGAATATCCAGAAGACAAGTTAGTTTCTGTTATCACTTCCTATGTAATAACAGCTATAAACACAGTTTTCCTTTTTTTTCACTTTTGATGTTAATAATGATAAAAAAAAATGCAGCTTGTTTTGTTACTGAGAACAAGTGCAGAAAAGTCCTCTGTCCTGAAGCCTCTCATGTGTCAAGAAACTTACTGACTGTTACAAAGTGCTGACACTCTGGATTGCTTCCATTAATGTAAAATAAACATGTGTTAAGAAAATACTTCACAAAAACAAGGAGTATAGAGCTTTCTGTGTTAAATATAAAGATGTTTTCAAAATCTTTTTTATTAGATTTCGTGGAGTGTCTATTTTACCATCCAAGTCCCTGTGAATAAGCAGTTACTACAGATATTACAAACCCCATTTCCCAAAAATTTGGGACATTTTCTAAAAATGCAATAAAATGTAAAATCTGTTTTGTTAATTCACTTGAATCTTTATTTAGCAGACAAAAGGACACAGAAATTTTTAAAAATATTTTCAATAATGAACTTAATTCTATTTGTAAGATATAAACAAATGTAGAAATCGATGCCTGCAACACATGCCAAAAAAAAAAAAAAAAAAATTGGGACAGATGTATGTTTACCACTGGGTCACACGACCTTTTCTTTTAATTACACTTTTTAATCATTTGGGACGTAAAGATACAAATTGTTGCAGTTTTGCAAGTGGAATTTTTTTCTGCCCATTCTTGCTGTGTACAAGACTTGAGCTGCTCAACAATCTGATTCTCCTCTTCAGGATGCTCCATACATTTTCACTCAGTGACAGATCTGGACTGCAGGCAGGCCAGTCAAGCACACACACACTATGTCTACAAAGCCATGCTGCTGTAACTCATGCAGAATGAGGCCTGGCATTGTTCTGGGAAAAGACGTCATCTTGACGGCAGCATTTGTCTCTCCATAATACTTATATAAGCCTCACATCAATGGTACCTACACATATATGCAGATCACCCATGCCATGGGCACTGATGCACCCCCATGCCATCACAGATGCTGATTTTTGCACTTCCTTTAGTAACAGTTTGGTCTTTTTCATCTTTTCCATGTACAATCCAATGCCCATTTCCCCCAAAAACAAGCTGTAACAAGGACTGACTATATCATCTGACTATAGAAAATGTTTCCACTGTCTTTCTGTCCATTTCAGATGATTTCGAGCCAAGACAACTTGTCTCCATTTCTGTGCAAAATTAATATATCGCTTCCTCTTTGTATAATTGTATGTATGTTGTTGTATTTCTTGATACAGCAATGAACTGTGTTAAGTGAAAATAATTTTCCAAATGAAAAAAAAGATAGCCAACATAAAATAAAAAATACTGATATCTTACTTGCAGAAGTGCTCCAGATCTATCAAACAGCCCTCTTCCAGTCATTTCATAGGTTTTCAATAGTATTTAGATTTGGGCTCTGACTGGGCTATTCCAAAACACTGATCTTCTCATTCCTTCTTCTGAAGCCTTTCCAACTTGTTAAGTTGGATTTGTGCTTTGGGTTGTTATCATGCTGGAATGTGATTTATTATCTGTCCAGCTCTCTAATAGGGGCTTGTGCCAAAAGAGAAGGAACTATGTATGATTCCCTCTATCCTGTTTAGAGCCCTAGTCCCAGATGAAGAAAAGCAGCCTTATATCATGACGCTGCCACCACCGTGTTTCACTGTGATAAGCTATCTTGCTTTTACGTCAAACATATATTTTAGAATTATGCCCAAAAAGTTCTACCTTTGTGTCATCACACTATAACACAATTTGCCACATTGGGCAAAATTTAATCTTGGTATTTTGTCAGAGAGATGTCCTGTTCTTGTTAAACATTCAAACATTCAAAGTTGGAAAAGGATTTATCTTGGTTTCATTTTCAACATAAAAAATTACCTGTGTAGACTTTTTATATCCACTGTACACAGCAGCCTCAATCCATCCTATTAATAATATTAAATCTATTTATAGCAGCTTTGGAATCTTATGATCTTTCTGCTTCCTCTTGGCTTCCTCCACAGCTTTATGCATGACAAATGGCCCCATTTGAGGCAGTTATTTTTCGATGTGAAATAATCAGAGGAAGTGAAGTGAAGGCGCAGTAAAGGCACAGCCGTCAGACGCGGAGAGGAACACCATGCTGTCTCTCAGCCTGTGACAGGAGGAGATGGGTTTTGCCGCAGGCCAGCTGCTTCTCTCATTCCCCCACTCCTCTCTGCAGAGTGACAGGAGATGGATGGAGGAGGAAGAGAAAGAGAGATAGAGAGAGGAAGCCCTCTCACTCTCGGCACTTCCGATCACCCACCATATGCAATCATCCCTTCTTCCCAACCCTCTCCTTTCCATCCTTCCATCTCTGCACACTTTACCATTAGTGTCAATGCCTGTGTGTGTGTGTGTGTGTGTGTGTGTGTGTGTGTGTGTGTGTGTGTGTGGTTAATACTTGAGCTGTGTATATCCAATCAGGCCATAAGAAGGCAGACATTTCTGCTTCTTGGTAACTAAAGATGCCACACTGGCTGCACTGTTGTTCTGGCTGCCTTAATGGTGAATCCCAGAAGATCAGGAGCCAAGTACATACACAGACTTTCCAGTTTATTAGTCACTAGATTGATCTAGCTAATTAACTGGCAGTTTGGTGTAGAGAGCCACTCATTTATCAAGTTACTCATTCAATTTATTTATTTATTTATTTTTTTTGCATCATTTTACATTAATACTCATTGTAACAACCATTAAAGCACTCCAGTGCATTTCAATCTTATCTCTTCATATCATATACAGTGTGTAGTATATGGGTGATTATGAGGTACAAAAGTGTTGATATTTACCTGAATAAATTCGGACATTGGACTGAACTAAACTCTAGGAACTCTACAAGAGAGACTACCTTTTTTAGAGTGAAGAATTTGTGGTTACCAGCATAGTCACTTTCTATCTGATCATGCATGAATATCACAAAACCTTCAGGAACCAACCCCCACACATTTTTTGGGTAAAGGGCTGCCATCCATAAGCTGAGGAGTGAAGTTCCAAGTAGTCCTGGGTTTGTTATACTGTCTGAATGAAGAAATAAGCCAAAAGACTTTGAGTAGAGAACCACTAACTTCTTCATACCCATGAATCTGAAGATGCATAAGTGACACTGACTCACAGAAAGGCAAGTAATTACTTGTTTGAACTATTATAATGTCTGATGTGACACAACAAGTGATCTGTTTGCTCACTTCATAAAGAGATGGCTACTTCACAACCCTGAGAGATAATTAGTTTAGTTTATGTTTTTCGAAGCTGTTGGTCTTGGTTTAGACTTGTAGTATTCGACTTTATCAGGAAATCGTGTAGTAGTATAGTATGGCCTTATTCTGAAGGTTAGAATTTATGCTTGCTATCTGATAGTTTTGCTAACTAGTTTAAACAGAATGTGTTTAGTGATAAAATGCATTCTAGTATGCATCATTGTCTGCTTAATGCCCCAGCAGAAAGTGAAACAAAAAAAGTAGAAATGTTCAGGCACACATGCTGATTTTACACCGGCACTGAAATCCACCCGAAACTCCACTTCCCAGAACACACTGCAGCATACCAGTAAAGCCGCCACAGACGACAATCCCCAATACAACTCTCCACTGACATGTTCACAGGTGCCTGAGTTCTAATCATGCACAAAGACCCTGACACCCTATAGAAACACACTTTGGACACTCACCCAGTTGTGAAGTAACGCTCAGTGTGCCTTGATATACTGAAGCGTTGTATTTGTATCTCTCTATTCTTTTTTTCCACTTATTTCTTTTTTGTATTTTTTTTCTTCAGGTTTTGATCTTTATCTTTATCTGCTTTATTTTTTATTTGCCCACATCGTACTGCTTGCTGACTGCCTGACTGTCTGCCTGTCCTAGTTTATGCTTTTTGCCTCACATTTTGTAATTGTTTGCCAGTCACTTTTTACTCAAAAGCTAAGATGAAATTCAATCCGTCTCTAACTCCTTCAAATGACAGATTACTTCACTGACCTCATGGATGCAACAGAAGAATCAGACTGGTGAAGCACCATGACAGCCCAGGGGAGTCTAGTACTGTCTGGTAGGAGAACATCAATGACACCCGGTTGAGTTGGACATCAAGCTAACCATGCTCACCAATGCTATTTCCACCACCTTTATTTCCCCCAGAGCTGAGGCTGTACCTCCCAGTTCAGTCATTTCCGATCCCCCCCAAAAAAAATTCAGCAGAAACTGCTCATTGTGTTTTTCAGGCCAAGAGTACACACCGGTACAAGAAGTCCCCCCTGCATGCTGACCAGACAGAAACTTTGTGCCAATCAACCTAACAAGCAAACTCATTATATGGCCACACATGATCCCAGCCACTGGACATCCGGGCACACAGAGGACATAATACCTTCTGAAAGTGAAGTATTGGTGGTCTTATACTGTTACAAACATCCACAGATTCATCTCATCATGCACTGCTTGTGCAGGGTCCAAGGTGTCTTCCAGTGAGTAAGCTCCTGCCTCTACCCACACCACAGTAACCCTGGTCTCACCTCATTATATACTTCATCACAGTTCTCCCTGAGTCACAAGGTAACAGCATGGTTATGGTTCTTATAGATTCTTTTGTTCCTATTCCTGATGTACCCGCCACCTTTGAAACAGCCAACTCATCTGCACACACTTTTTCCATTACTTTGAGACATTGTGAGTGATTGAGGCATGCAGTTCACCTCCAGGGCCTGGGCCAGCTTCATGGGCCAACACCAATCCCACAGACACACCTGCAGTAGATGAATAGCAGAGTAAGCAAATGCTCAGTGGTTAAGATGTTGGACTATTGAGCAGAAGATCATGAGTTCAAATCCAAGCACCACCAAACTGCCACCACTGGGCCCCTGAGCAAGACCCTTAACCCTCAACTGCTCAGCTGTATAAACGAGATAAATGTAAGTCGCTCTGGAAAAAGGCTGTCTGCCAAACGTAGGAGAATGCACACAGGCCCAGAAGAAGTGGCTTAGAGAAACAAGGAATTTGCTGACTGACACTCTGAACAAACCTCGCAGTTGCAATCTGGTGGCAGAGTATGGTTATCAAACAGACATTAGAAACACTCTAGGTTGCAAGAAGCTCAATGCAAGAAACAACGGCCCATCCTAGATACTCTGCCACACCAATAACATTATGTATAAGCTGGATCTTCCAGCCCATAATAGGTTAACACTTTCATTCAGCATATCACACCTCGAGCCTGTCACACCTAGACCGCTGGCATCCAGTGTTCTCCACATCACACCACCCAGACCACTGGACTTGAAAGGACAACCTGCTTTCCTGGTCAGCAACATCTTGAACTCACTTTGCAATTGTACATGAACTAAACACTGGTAAACACTTAGTCATTTTCTAGTCTCCTATAAAATGAAGTATACTACTATACTTTTATAATAGCATAATAGTATACTATTTCTATGCATTCTCAGCATTCAGAATAAGATAAAGTGATGTACAGTTGCAGCAACTCCTATCAGCAACTGCAATTTCATTGGAATACTAATAAAGCAACTTTGCTTAAAGTCCTGATCTGCTGTAGTCATGTAACACCTTAATAGATGGATATAGCATTCAACCACTCCTACACACACTCGCTGACATCCAGAAACCAGTACTGTATGCACCTACAAACTCCATGAGAATTTTTTTAAAAGTTTTTTAAAAGGTACTGTAGACATGTGACACACACACATACACACACACACACACACACACACACACACACACACACACATATGCAAATACAGTGACTGTTCTCTGTACCCGTGTGCAGAGCTCCTGTGGCTTGCCGCTCAGGCTCTGAGGCATCTCTCTGCATCGTGTGGACAGGTTGAGGATGGCTGTTGCAGCCATGTGGGCAGCCTCCATGTCATGCGAGAAGTCAAAGCTGCTTTTGCTGCAGGTGCTGCTGGCACTGCTTCCTCCTCCTCCCCGTCCCCCTCCTCCTCCTCCTGCTCCCGTAGCTCCTTCACAGTTCAGGCTGCTGCTACTGCTGGGAGCGTAGCTACTAGTGGTGCTACTCGCTGAGCTGGAGTTCTTACAATATCGCTTTGCTGAGGAGACAGATACAAAAAGTTATATACTGTATATAGCTAAACACAGTTCAGTGGATTTGTAGTGTATGTGCGATTGTCATTAAGCAAGATTTCTTATCATTAAGCAATATCCTACAGGAGTGGAAAATTTCTAACTTTTACAGTTTTCTAAAGTCTATACTTGTTGGAGCACTCAATAAGCAATTATAAAATATAACTTTAGAACAGAAATGGAAAACAAGACTTATTCACTAATGATCAAGGTCTTGACAAAAAAAGGACATAAGAAAAATCATATCTTATCTTATTGTCCATGCTAACTGCACATGCTGCATTGGTTAATATTGCTAAATGCTACAAATGTAGTGAATATATATTTGGCTAAAAAGCACCGGAGTATTCCTTTGAATCATATTATACACTTAAGTAAAGATTAACCAAATTTAGGTGGAATAAAATAAAGGATATTATAATTCCCTATAGCAAATCATATTACTGGGAACCCCTAAGGGTTTCAGTATAATTCCTTCACTGATGTATTGTGTTATTTTTTTCCCAAATGTCAGATGTGCTTTCATTTTATAAACTCTGACAAAAAGAGAAATTCTGCTGGTTGGGTCCAGATCTCTAGTAAAGGTGTTTGAAATTCTGATGTACGTAGATGGATATAGTGCTGGTTATTCCTGTTAAACTCTGGTGTTTCTTTTGACCCACTGCTCATGTTGAAGCCCATATTAGCTCACTAGTCTAAACTTCATTGACTGATCTTCATCCATTAATTGACATTAGTCATTTTATTTGCGAAAGGTAAGACAGTAATTTCAATTTGAATTATGAGAAGTAAATGAGTAACAAATACTACTTTACTATTCTACTCAGTATATGACAAAAAGTAATAATGTGTATGCATGTATGTATGCTAATGGTGAAGATTTGTGGGTAGAGATGATGTAATACCCATAACGTATTCCTAGATCACGTAGTAAAGGTTTACTTGTTCTGAAGCATTGATTCTCCTCTGAAGGGGGCAGGTCATTCAATTTTATTGAACCCACCCAAAAGCCTCCATAACATCTCCACTATCATGTCCTTCAAATCCCAGTTCGAAAAAAGTCAGCTCTTCTCTCAGTTCTGTCCCTCTATGTCCTGATGTTGTTTAGCCTTTCATGGACCTTATTTCTATGGACCTCATTGATATATATACTGTATAGAGTTGGCAATTTAAAGGCAGCAATTTAAGTTTACACCAGGAAATTTCTTTGAATTCAGAGCTGGGTTAAGCAGCTACTTAATTTGACCTTGTAGGCTGAACAAAGACAAGCACTCATCTTTGAGATGAAAAATAAGATTTTTTTTATATAATGAAAAATGACAGAATGCAATATATTCTAGAGACATTTTTTTTATAAATATCCATCCATCCATTATCTTCCGCTTTATTCCGCTAGTCGGGGTCACGGGGGGCTGAAGCCAATCCCAGCGTCATCGGGCGAAGGCAGGGTACACCATGGACAGGTCGCC
>JAOVVH010000002.1:19952757-19964686 GCA_028566435.1 Scorpiodoras heckelii
TGTAGTGTGTTTTTCCACTTTAATTTTGTGTGTGACTCCAAATCCAGGCCTCCATTGGTTAATAAATTTGATTTCCACTGATGATTTTTGTGTGATTTTGTTGTCAGCACATTCAACTTTGTACAGAACAAAGTACTTCATGAGAATATTTCATTCATTCAGATCTAGGATGTGTTATTTGAGTGTTCCCTTTATTTTCTGAGCAGTGTATATCTATCTATCTATCTATCTATCTATCTATCTATCTATCTATCTATCTATCTATCTATCTATCAAAACTGAAAATAGCAGCATTACAGTGTTAGCAAAGCATCACCAGGTTAATGTCTGGTGAAAGGAGAAAGTCTTGTGGCTGCTATAGTGTAAGTTGTTTCACAGATGAAGGTCCACATCATCAAATGTAACATTCCATAAATAAAACATAGGATCTGTTGTCCTTTAGTAAATAAAAGTGATAAGTGTTGGCACATTTCTGTGGTATAGGAAGAATCAAAGGCTTGTTAACAGCATTATTCTAGGAAAATAATCAACCATAGGTCACACTGTCGATGATTATTTTCTTATAACAGCACACCCTGTCATGTTTTATTCCTTATGTAGCCAAACTTGCCAAAATAACAATTAGCGTTAACATTAATGAAGCTACCAGCTAGCTAGCCAAGCTTGCTAGTTCAGCACGCAGGTTGAAAGTGTTCTGGTTTGCAGGTCAATGTAGAATATTTTGCATGTTGGTCGGTAGATTTAAGCCTTTGAGCCCAAAATTCAGATGTCTGTAATCAGGATCAATTAAGTTATTGAAAATATTTTTTAATTTTTGATAAAGGGGTAGTTTAAGTATTTCTTCAAACAGCTAATAATATGACATAAATGGTGATCCAGACAGTTGTAGTGTGCCTCGCTCTGTTTTTTAGAAAGAGATTTATAATTGATGGGTTAATCTTGTATGCTGTATTTTTACTACCTGCAAGTGCTGCTTTAGCTATGAATCTGACAAAGCAGGGCATCATACTACAGAAAGTAAGCAAGTGAGTGGGAGGCAGTGATCTGGAGGTGCTGTTTTTAGCCTGCTGCTGCGATCGCACTGAAGGTTACAGCAAAAGCATCCAAATACACCTCAAATTACGGTGACCTTCCTCCAAAGAGCACGAGCAGTCAATTCTGCCTCCCTCTGGGCCCATTTCTGGAGCACAGAATCTATAACTTTAGTTTCAGCCAATTTCAGAGTGATTTAATACTGAATCAGGCTAAATATATTTTCTAAATATAATAGCCTTTTATTAGATGTTTAACATGTTTAACGTTAAAGAAAAATAAATGTACCTTGAGCCTGATTGTGCTGCTCCTCCTCCTCTTCCTGTTCATCTTCATCTTCCTCATCCTCCCCTTCTCCTTCCTCACCCTCCTCTTCTTCTACCACATCCTCTTCTTCCTGCTCCATTTCTTCCTCCTCTCCATTCTCTACCTCTCCTTCATCCTGCTCCACTTGTTCCTCATTGTCTGTGTACTCTTCCTCCACATCCTCCTCTCCTTCAGCTTCTCTGCCTTCATCCTCCTCTTCCTCCACCTCCTCTTCCCCTGCATCTTCCTCTTCCGCTTCTTCCTCATCTTTCTCCTCCACCATCTCTGTATTGTAGCAGTCATCCATGGGCTGCTGCTCTGTGTGTGGGTGAAAGGCCTTCCTCTTGGCCATGGGCTCTAGGGGCAGTCTGTCCTGTGTTCTCCTCTTCTTGGCCACAGGGCAGCCGTACACACTGCACGGGGAGAGATAAGAGAGAGCCAATTAAACAGCTGGCCTGCTTCGATTCAGTCTCTCCCCCTGGTCTCAACACACCATGTCATTCAAGCCTGTCACAGGCTATTTTTAGAACTAGCCAAATACAATATGATGGAGGGGAAAAAAGAGTGGAATACTACCAATTACTCATTATGCTGTATAAAGCATAAAGATGCTGAGACACTGGATAAAGCTGAGACACTGTATAAAATATTATCTACTTGCAGAGGTTGTAAATATGTAAGTTATGGTGGTGTGATGCAGTGGAACTGAATCTGTATATCTGTCTGTTGTGTGCTCCAAATATTCATATCTGTATATGAATTTTGATTTAAACTCAAAGGTTAAATTAAGGCCTAAACCTTAAATTAAATATAAACTCTACCACTATATCCCTGGAAACACTGAAAACTAAAAATGCCAGCAGTGTCTGTGAATTTTGGCTCTGACAGTTCCTCATTCCTCAACCTCAGCTACATCACTCATTCTCGCAGTTATTATTTTTTGTTTGTACCTTCCTGCAATACTTTCTAATAAATTCAGTTGGTGATATTTCTTGAACTATAAACAAACTAGTAGCTTAATTTCAACTATCCCGACAATGACCAGGCAGCTACTAAGGATGAATGAACGAATGCTATAAATGTATCTTGTTGAAATTAATGAATGTCGTCATCGGTTGTTTGTCCCATGAGCTTCATATCTGACCACTTTCTCACAAGCACATAAAATGAAACGTCCTGCTCATGCGATTTTTTTTACTGCCTTCTATGGGATCCCAGTGGTGATGCACACTGCAAGTCTCAACCATATGCCCTTTGAATCTTTGTTTTTTTAAAGAAAGAAAATGAATAGTGCCCCTTCTATTAGTATCTGTTCAATCCAATTAACATATGCATATTTGGTTAAATCCTTAGTGAGTTAGTTAGTTAGATCACATGAGTTCAGGAGAAACCTATACAGCTTTGGATAGACAACATTGGCATGGTTTAATTTCATTTGATTTCATTTGATTGAAATAATATAAAGCGCCTCAAGCCTGCCCCTAACCCTCATCTTCGCCGCTTATATCTTTTCATACATACTGGGTTTGGTGGAATTGAATTGGTGGATTGCTAGAAAATTGTGAGACATGTTGTAGATAGGAGAAACAGTACATCATGATTGTGTCATTTGGGAATTATTGACAAAAATGTCATCCTTGCTGAAAAGGACCAACATGCATAACTGTAGTTTGTAATCTTGTCTGTAAGGCATCTTTTGAAAAGCAAAGCTCTTGTCATTTTTTATTGTTATCTCTGGGAATAACAATACAAATAAAAGGTTAGTTATGCAAATGATTATTTCATCAAATTTGAAAGAAACATGGTAATCTGTATGCATTTCATTTAATTCTCAAGGATATTTTCAGCACATTATTTACACGTACACACAGAATTTGAGTGAAGAATGAACGATAGTTAGAACCTTATAACACTTATATCCTTATTATATATAAACATATCACATGTATCACATATTTCAGGAGGACAGTTTCAGTATAACTAAAAACATTTCTATGGCAAAGATTAAGCTATAAACAGCATGGCTTATATGTAAACATCTGCACAGAGCCTCCGCCCATGATATATGGCTGAAGCGTGAGCTGTAAACACCCACAAAGTAGTCAGGAGATTATAGGGTGATTAATTGAATCTTGCACCTGAAGCTAAAATACATTCTATAGATCCACCTGGCAGAATGCTCTAATCTGATAATCTATGTATTGAGTCAGAGGCCTGGCGGTCGGAGATGAATCTCTTTCACTCTCTGAACCACAGGGAGTCAGTAATGACCCATTTCTCAGAACTGCACAACACCCTTGCTGAACAGGATTGCAACTTCAGGGAATATGACGAAAAATGCAGTGCACTTAGGAGCCATTCAAGTATGAAAAGCTCCTGATTCATGTGAGAGCAGCTCCAATGTGTTTATCCTTCCTCACCAGTTGGAGATGCATTGTCAGGCAGCGAAGGTGTGTTATTTGGATTTGGATGGCTTGAAAGTGAAACTGGCACCAGTGAAACTCGGCACTCTGTCAAGGTCAAATCAGTGGGACGTTGTATGGATGCCAGTCCCATTATGAGTATTTAGGCTGACTGGCACTACATGCAGTGTAGAGTGTAGCCGAATATGAAGACATTATCCAGAATGAACAGATAATGTGTTCAAAGAAGGCACACTATTTGTTTTTTTTTTCCAGAAAGGTTGATCTGGTTGTGACTAGAGGTTTCTAACAGGACTGGGGTCTCATGGGATGCACTAAAAATAAGAGGCATGAACAGGAGCTTTTTGATTTCAGATAGGCATACCTGCCTGCTTGCTCACTCAAAGGGATATTAACATGTATGCAGTACATTCACAGCAAATTTTGTTCAGCTTTAGTAACAGGGGGCAGCAGTAGCCCAGTGGTTAAGACGTTGGCCTACTGATTTAAAGGTCACCAGTTCAAATCCCAGCACCTCCACACTGCCACCACCGGGCTCCTGAGCAAGGTCTCTAACCCTCAGCCCCTCAGCTATATGAATGAGATAAATGTAAGACATTCTGGATAAGGGCGTCTGCCAAATGCCATAAATGTAAATGCAACTGCCTGGTCAGGGACATGGTGGTTTAAATTAAGATACAGGTTTATTTATATAGAGCCAAATACATTCATTAGAATACATTGCATACAGGTACCAGTAAAAATAATTAACTGTGCAAGCAGGATTTTACAGTTGTGCTTTTTGGATTTCATGAACTCAAGTGATGTAGATGAGGTTGAGAAACTGTCAGAGCCAGAAATCACATACCATGCTGACATCATTTGCTATTCTGTTATCCCCAATTTGAGTATAAATCTTTGGGTATAAAACAGAAACTGTAGCATTATGTTACATTTCTAATGAAGTGATTTAGTGCCTTACTGCTTGCCTCGTTTGAATATGAGGTTAGCAGAGAGCAATGAATTGAAGACTACTTCCACTCTCTGCCCCCACTCTTCACACAAACACACACTCCGAATCCAACCTTTCCCATGTGGACCAAAACACAGTGCAGCTCAGACCCAAATTACCCAGCGTCCATCATTCAGCTGGACGGCCCACTGGCAGGCTCAATAATCCTGGACTGGAAGATTACTTAATAGGCTGACCCTTCCACCCAGGGCGTCATAATATTAATTGGAGCCTGGCTCAGGAACTCATTCCTGGACTGACAGACATGGCCAGCTCCCCTGCCTCCCTAGGGAGGGCTCCACCACACTGTGATCAATAGTACTTGTGACCAAACATCTCAAAAGCACATTAAAATGCCAGTCATTCCATCTCCCTAACCTCCAAATAAATCAGGCCTGCTCCCCTGCGGCCTCTGTGTGAACAGCCAGGCAGACAGGAGAAGAGATGGAGTGAAAGAGAACGAGAGACATTCCCTGATCTGTCCAATCACGTCCATGGCTGTCTGGGTGGATGAGCTTGAGGAGGATGGAAGACTCATGAGATGCGTCAGACAGATGTGAAAGGAGATTGGCATGGCCATCATGATGGCTACAGCCACTGACACCAGCAATAAATAAAGATGATATTGATTGCTAAGATTTTTTTTTTAGTTTTAGGTTTTTACATGACTCATATATAAGCTATTTGAGTCAGTCTATACAATATGATATGTACATACTATATTCTCAGGGTTAAGTTTAAATTGTAATATAATGCCTGTACCATTTCTACCTCCATGTTTCATATACCTATGAGTGTGTGTGCATGTGTATGTTGGCCCTGATGGTTAGAGCTGATGACTCATTCATTGAGGGTTTCTTGGCGCTGATACATTCCCTATTCTGTTACCACATGACCTTGGGGACACACACACACACACACCATTCAGCACAAACTGCAATTAAAATTCCATACGCACTTGACACTGAAGGTATTGTGGCTATGCAGAGAGATGAGGCCAAAAAAGAAGACTTTTTTATTTCAACTTCTGTAAACACCCTTGTCTTTATTTAGGCTTGTACAAGACCGTTTTGTGGCATGCTGCACAAAAACTCCTTAAATCTGCAGGGCTGTGTAGGTTTATGAGCAATGAATTGCAAAAAAAAAAAAAAAAAGATAATAGGTCACTTAAAAGACAACAGGGAATCCTTTTTAAACAGTGCAGTTGCAACCCTGATGTCCAGATCTTGTAGATTGTTCTTTGCTACATGGCTTATTAAAGTGCTGCGTTAGCACTAATGCTCAAGTGTGTTCACTGCAGGGATTCAGGCTTTACCTGGTCATTAACATAGCACGCTATTCTTCCCGACCATTTTTCGGTGGCCATAAATCAGGCCGAGGGATTGGGCTGAACGATTTTGAACTTCTCGCTGAACGAACGCGCTTCTTGCTGTGCCCCTATCTAACAGGATCTATAGGCACGTGTGGCAGGAGCACCGTCGCCATGGTGATCTCCCGTTCAAATCCAAGTGGGATTTGCCATCTTGGCAAGCAAGCAGGCAGGGAGCCAGCAGGAGGGAAGAGAAAAGGAGGTGTGGAGGGGTATGCTGTGATGATTATTAGACCTAACAGACTTTTTCAATAGAAAAGTCAAACAAGGGAGTCTCAATTATGCCAGAGAAACTATCATTTCTTCCAACAGTTCTGTTTGGGTGTTCACTTTAAATTCACTACGATGGACACGTAGATGGGAAGACAGAAAGAGGGGGAGCCTCCCAATGCGTTCTGCTTATGTATACATATTTAATGTGTACATCAAGAATGAGAAAAAGAGAAAGCAAGATTGAGATACTTCAGACATTACACATTATTTCCTTTTCACTACGTACATGATTGACACACACCTACACACACACACACACACACACACACAGATACACACACACACACACACACACACACACACACACACATATATACACACACCATTACTTCCACATCTCAAGCCTCCCAGGCAGTCTCTATTCAGCCACATCCAGTATGAGTAGGAATACCAATGAGGGGGGGATGCTTGCTCACAGCAGTAGCCTGGAGGAATGTTACAGCAGCAGGTGCTTTAAAAGAGATCGTCTGACAAGCAAACACACACCAACTTCACCGACTTAAGTCACCACCTACGCAATAATTGCTTGTAATATGATATGCAATATCAGTATTGGGAAAAGGTTTCAGAAACCGTCTAAACAGACATGCTTTAGGTTCGGTCAGGTTTATCATATAGTCAAGCATATAATATAGTCAAACCAAAACAAAAGTATTTCTTCTCTGGTAACCTATAGGAAGCACGTCCTATGTGCTTGCCATGCTCTGAGGCTCCATCATAGGAGTGTTAGTTAATTAAAGGAGCAGAGGCCTGTGCAGGTCCTCAGGGTGCAGTCTATAATGCAGAGGTCTCCAAATCCACCAACACATTTAATCCTGCACCTAGTCGAGGCAGCTTTCCACCACTGTAATTGCACCAATTAATCAAGCACTGAACTAAACAATGCAATACAGTCTTTCCTACACTCCTCCAGGACTATATAAAGTCTACACAACATACAAACAGAATAAGGCACTAATCATATATACATATGAATCTTTGCACTGAGGATGTAACTGATTAGGAATACATTATTCTGAATGAACAGACAATAAGATCTAAACAGGTATAAATACAGATATGAATAGAAAGTGAACTACTTGCATCTGGGTGAGACAAGACTTGTGCATCGGGGCTGGAATCCCACAGGACGTAATGCAAAGTTTTCATTTTTTTTATGCAGGTGCAAGTGAATGAGTGGTCAGATATGAAGTTCGCAGAACAAACAAATACCATATTCCTTAACTACTGTAAATCATGCAGTCTAAACAGTGCAATAAAAATCTTCTTTGTAAAGGGGAGTGACCTTCTCACTTGCACCAGAAATCATATCCTAATTTGCCTTACACGTTAAAAATAGCACTGCATCATATAACAGACATGTTGTACACAACTTTTAAATAGTATTATACCAAACAGTGTTCAGTTATCCATTCTGATTGGTTAGATGAATTTCTACAGCAGCAGAAATGACAATAGATCAGGCTGCAAGACGAATCACAGGTTTATTATATTAAAGGGCTTGTTGTAGTCCAGTGTTGTTTATAGTATAGTAACTCCTTACAGCAAAGGTGCTTTTATGACAGACAAGCCACATAATAAAGCTCCACAGATTTATTTGATATGGTGAGTAAGGTCAAGTCTCAGGACATTGGGTGTGTGTCTCAAGGGTGATTCAAGTCCAAGTTGCAAGCTGGAGTCCCCATCTCTGGTCATAGGTAAATCTGTAACTCTACATTTTTCAACACTGCAATAGTTTCTCAGTAATACGACAAGCTGCATTTTTTTTTTATTAACTTAAGAGAGGAAAATGCGAGAAAGTTTGTAGTAAGTTATTACAGGAAGTAACTTAATTTGCGAATGTCCCACAGTATTAATTGTAACAATAAGTGGTATTTTCCTATAACTGCATACCCTACAGTATTTTCTTGCATACTTCATTTATACTCTTATTTATACTAAGTTCTTCTCGAGAGATCATCTGGTGTGGACTATAGTATACTGTTGTTATTGGAACATATGAAGGGTTCATGGGGACAGAGGTCTTGGTGCTTATCCTCACATCGTACTGTAGCTTCTCGTCCGGCACACTTAGCACTCTGTACACTCCATCAAATGAAATAATACTACTAAAAATAATGATAAACCCAACATGAACTCTACATGCTTCAAAAGTATCTTGTCAAAACTGCCAAAAGAAATGAAAGCATTAAATGAAATATTAAAACAATGGCATAATTCATCATTCCTTAGTTGTATAATGTATGACTGGTTTGTAGTCTTTTCTTTTCAAACCAGCTCACTCATTTATTTTTGTTTGGAAAAAGCAATTGTCATTTTAGCCTGAACTCACTTTGAGAAGATTTTAGCCAAAATTATAACTATTAGAATATTTAAATGCATCTTACCATCATACATTTTTTCTTTTTTTTTGCCCTATTCCAAAAGCCCAACAATAGGACTTGATTAGACCCTCACCGTCCTGCCAGTGTCTATTGTTAATAGATCCTCCCTATGCAATTTTGCTTGCACCATGCAGTCATTCAATCAAATTAAGCCTCCAATTAAATATGGAAATGTGGTTTGCAGTGGCAGGCTGTCTCAGAGGGGAGTTGATGGCGTGTGACGGGAAGGGAGGGGGGCACTTTTTACGTTTTTGGTGGCGCTTGGGGAGCCTGTGGCGTGATCAATGTGACCTTATCGGGCCGTGCACATGGCACTGCTTCACTGGGTCCGGAGATGGGCTTCAGATGGCATCGTGAGGCTGCGTGCCGACATGCTAGGCTAACATGGCCTATATAGCTGCTCCTGCTTTATTGTGGAGCCTTCCACCCCCTCCACGTCCCCTGCGGCCAGAGAGGTGCAGTCTTCCGCTATCGTACCCCTGGCGCCTGCCCACCCGCCCACCTGCCTGCCCGCCCGCCAGGTTGGCTGCGTGCCAATGCTTTTAGTGAGTGCTATCTGTCAAGGTATGAATAATACAGCCCTGAGGCTGTCAGCGGAATCCAAATGAGGTATACATCAGGAGGAAAGCACTCGACTTTAGCACCCCGACACGCTCCTGCCAAGACAGGCAATTATTCAAACCCAGCTGCAACCACGGCAATCAAGCGCCTGGCACTGGTAGAGCTGCGCTTAGAACCGAGAGAAAAGCAAGAAAACAAACAAATCTAAATAAATATGTAGATAAAAAAGAGGCACCTAAAAATAAAAAGGGTCTGAAATGAATGGCGTTTAATAAATGTCGAGGCTCGCCTCGTGTTTGACGCATTAAGTGGAGGCTCTGCTATGTCTCGTCAGTTTTAATTAGCACTCTTCAGTATGAGGAAGAATGTGATGGCTAGTGTGTGGGAGGGCTGAATCAAAGCGAAAAGGACTGGCATCGCAAACTGCCTTGGAATAAGTGCAAAGCCAATCACAGCTTAAAGAAAGGACAGGGGGTCATACTTATAATCATAAACAACTCACAGTTTTTACGTTGATACGTTGCTGGCGTAGAAAATTAATAATAAGTCATATAACATATGCATGATGGTTAAAATCCAAACTTGCAAACTAATTTTACTTTTTTTTCCAGACCTTCAAGTAATTTGTAAAAAAAAAAAACACTTTTCGTACTTAATCTCAATCAAAATATATTTGAGTATATATGTATATATCATATTGTACATGACGACAAGGCTGTTCTGCAAAGGTTTCACCAACAAGATGAAGTATAGGATGTTGCAAATTTACTGCAAATGAGGTCTCTATACCCGGTTGTTTTTGTGCCTAAAAAAGAAGGGAGGCAGGTAGAGAATGGTGGCTCTCTCATTATCTTTGCTTTCTCATTAACAAATAATAACAGTGATGCTTTGTTTTCTACCTCCCAACACATGCATTATTCAGCCTTCACAGATTTGCTCATGACTCATTTATGGAGCAGCTTGTGCAGCCCAGAAACTAAATGTCACCCAAAACATCGCTGTCACACAGAGCTGCTGTTGCTGTGTGTTTGTGTGTGTGTGTGTATGTGTGTGTGTGTGTGGGTGTGGGTGTGTGTGTGTGTGTGTTTGTGTGTGTGTGTATGTGTGTGGGTGTGTGTGTGTGTGGGTGTGTGTGTGTGTGTGTGTGTGTGTGTGTGGGTGGGTGTGCGCCTGCACCCTGTGTGTGCACTCCCTGTCAGCACCGTGGGTGCTGTTGTTAATTCTATTTGTGTCTGTATTGTTTGTCTCTGAATAATGAGTGGGAGTCTTTTGTGCTGTATCGATGCATATGTGCTGTATTGGGAAGTCTAAAACACAGATACAGTGGAATCCAAGGTGTGCAACTTCAATCCAAAAATGGCCTAAAGGAATTCATTGACATGATGCTAATGTTAGGATGAAAGATACATACATACATACATACATACATACATACATACATACATACATACATACATACATACATACATATGCACATACATTAGGGGTGTAATATTGATTTTTTTTTTAATCCCACTCACAAATTTTTCTGTACATGCCCTTGACTTTTTCTGGCGGATTTAGTCAGATTTATTTCCCAAAACAACGACAAATTATTAGCCTAAACTAAACCACTGCAACCCAGTCTAGGCAGTCACTAAGGATGAGCAAATGAACACTGCAAATGCATCATCCATGTTCACATTAATGCTCTGCGATCTTCTTATCTGACTGCTCATGAACATGAGCTGCATACGCTAAAGTACCAGAAAAATAATACTTGGTTGGTTCCCCCACGGGATCTTGGAGGAAACGCTGTACAGTCCTCATGCTGATGTTTGTTCTAGCTCCAGCATTGAATGCTGCTGTGACTTGAGGCAGTGTTGCACGCCTAACACGTGAAACAGTTCTTGCCTGCCGACGCTGGTCACGTTCACCCAGAGTCTTTTTATGGCTACACTTCTTTTTACACCGCAATTCCTGTAGTCACAATACACCCTTGAAATGCTCATACGTGAAAATCCAAACTTTGCATCTACCTACGAAAGGCTATGACCTCATGATCTCACAAGTTCCATCTATTAAACTGTGTTGAAAATCACAAAATCCTGATAACTTTCCATTATCACAGTGGATACAGCTCTAGAAGCTTCCATAGATGTCTATCACTTTATACACACTGGCGGATGCAAACAATGATGTGCATAGGTGGTGATGCTATGTATTTACATAGGCTCCAGTACCAGTGTTTCTGGTACTCACCTGCATTTCTAGTTAAAAGTAAAAAACCTGCATGATTTTCCATAAAAACGATAAAGGAAAAACAAACCTCATAACTGTAGTTTTGTCTATTTAGAGCACATCACTACATCTTCATTTTTAAATAATGCATTCCTGTTTATTCATTCATTCATTCATTCAATCATTCATTATCTTCCGCTTTATAATGCTAGTCGGGGTCACGGGGGGGCTGGAGCCAATCCCAGTGTCATTTGGCGGGGTACACCATGGACAGGTCACACACACATTCACTTCTACAGGCAATTTAGAGTGACCGATCAACCTAACATGCATGTCTTTGGACTGTGGGAAGAAACCGGAGTACCCAGAG
>JAOVVH010000002.1:20182058-20193360 GCA_028566435.1 Scorpiodoras heckelii
TGGTAAGTGGAACTGAGAAAATGGGCAATGAGTGTAGAGAAAAGGAGGTGGTCATAAGGTTATGCCTGATCGGTGTATAAGTATCTGATATCAGTGACAAAACTTAGTAAAGACAAAAACCTGTTGACAAAAACTATATGACCACCAGTGCTGCTGCAGCGGACATAATAAGCAGGATTCGTATAGACAAACATCTTTTCATGCAAGCAAGTTAATGAAATCTCAAGTCTGAGGACCAGTGAGCTCTGCAAGAAAACCTCATCCTGCTTTGCTTTTCATCTGACTTGTAATATTTTTATAGGTACATAGAAATGAGACTCTCCCGCAGGCAAAAGCAGATCCACCTTTCAGTCACCAGGCCTGCTATACTCTGTGTGTAGGCCACAGCTGGAGCACAAATGCTGCTGGTATGACTTAACCTCAAGTGGCTTAATGCCACTACAAACGTATATTTTCACTTACTGCTAACTCTCCTAAAAGCAGCTGTCGTTGGCTCCTCTGTGTTAACGTAGGGAGCCACTTTTGGAAAGGCATGGTAATATTTTCCTTTCCGTAGTCTCCATCGTGGCTTCAGTGGTTTCCTCTTTTAAAAAAATGTGTCTATGTATGTATGCATGCATTGTACAATGGCTCAGTGTCTATGTTTGGGTTTGATTATATTTTTGCATGTCTGGTGTCAAATGATTATTTAAAAAGAGTATGGAATACGGCTTTGGATTGCTCAAATGTGTGTGGGGGCGAACATGATCTAGTTGCTGTGTCTGTACAATTCTCCCTGATTACTTCTCAGTTTACAAAGCGTGACTCATTTTCACTGGTACTGACTGTGAGATCTTGTGGATGTGTACTGGAGCCTACGCAAAATACACTTCAGCAACACCACTTATGCACATCCGCCAGGGCGTATATAAAGCGACAGACATCTACGGAAGCTTCTAGAGCTGTTTCTGCTGTCAGAATGCCAAGTGATCACGATCTTGCGGTTTTCAACATGATTTAATTTGGAGCTCGTGAGACGGGTCGTAGCATTTCGGTGGTAGACGCAAAGTTTGGATTGTCACGTACGAGCATTTCAAGGGTGTACTGTGACTACAAGAATTCTGGCAAAACCTCGAACTTGTGACAGCACCGTGGCCGTAAAAAGACTCTGGGTGAATGTGACCAGCTTCGGCTGGCAAGAATCGTTTCACGTGATAGGCGTGCAACACTGCCTCAAGTAACATCTGAATTCACTGCTGGGGCCTCAGAAAACATCAGCGTGAGGACTGTGCAACGTTCCCTCCTTAACTGGTAGCGTAAGAACAGAGGTAGTGGGCAGTGGTTAAGACGTTGGACTACTGATCAGAAGGTCAGGGGTTCAAATCCCAGCACCACCAATCTGCCACTGTTGGGCCCTTGAGCAAGGCCCTTAATCTGCAACTGCTCAGCTGTATAAATGAGATAATTGTAAGTCACTCTGGATAAGGGTGTCTGCCAAATGCCGTAAATGTAATGTAAATGTAAACCTATAATATCGGGCACCTGAAATTCACCTGAAGTAAATAAGTGCCGTAACGTGATTGGTAAAGGAAGAGAAAGGAAATATATAATAGGTAGAAAAAGGAGATGGTCAGAAAAAGGGGTTGTCTGATGATATGGGACCTTATGTTAGACCAGTTTTTCTGGTACTTAAGTATATATTACATTATAATAACAATGTATGAGTAAAACAAGTGTGTATTTGACATTGAATTAGTGTACAAGACCAAAAGCCAGTACTAGTACTAGTGCCCCTGACCTACAGCAAGAAGATCCCGGGTTCGAGTCCCGGCCAGGGTGGGTCCATCACAACCCAAAGGCATGCATGTTAGGCGAATTGAAGACACCAAGTTAGTCCATGGACGTGTCTGAAAAACTAATCGTTCCTGTCATGAATGTAACCACTGTATAAAAACATGATGTTAAACTCCTGATAAACAAACAAACAAACAAACAAACAAACAAAAAATGGTCCATCATCTGCCAAAGCTGCGCTGTGGGACCAATCCTAATCCTAATCCCAATCCCAATCCCAGATGATGCTCTCCTCCCTGTGCACTATTCAAAACTTTATATAAACCTGAAATAATACTTTCTACTTTCTTTATCTGTGTAAACGGGGCCATTTTGGGATCGTGCCCGTGGTTTTTTCCCAAAGCCCGCCCACTTGAGCTGTTGGGCGCACCATCAACATCCCACCAGGTTCACACACACACACACACACACACAGGCACATAAGCACCTGGACGTGCTGGAGTAGGAGAGTTAGTCCATGGCCTGGAGTTAAAGAGTCGCTCAGATCTGGAGGGATTTTCTTCACTGGCTGGAGTCGCGTCTTAACTTTCCCTGCGCTTTCTAACGATCACATCGCAAACAGAAGCTTCCTGGTATCTCCTGGGTCTCCTTCTGAATCTCCTGACCCCCTGTGATCATCCAGAACAAAGCTGTAAGTGTCAGGATCTCATCTGCTTTTGATCTTACACGCGTATTGCTCCTGATCTACATTGAATTTAGACGCACTACTGCTGTAGAGCAACACTGGCATTTTTTTTTTTTTTTGCCCCTTGGCTTTACTTTAAAACTTTAAAAAAATTAATTTCTTTTATAAACATATACCTATTAAAGCAATTCATATATCAGGCTCAATATTAAAATGTGTACAATAATATACCTATAATACACTTATGACTTATTATTACCTCTCCACCTGGAGAACATGTGTTCAGTCCAAATTGTCAGTATTAATAACTTTTTTCATTACTTGTTTTGTGATTTTCACCACACCACATGGATTTACTTTTGTCGCTTCACTCTGTCTTTGTCCGGATGTCTTGAATGTACATTTGAGTGCAGAAGTTTTGAAACCCCAGCACCACCTGCTTTCATGGCTCATCTTTCGTACCTTTGATCTGTACTCTGTATGATTCACTACTATATAGTTGGACACTGTGTACCTTTAAAGTTCAACACAGTTTTCAGGAACCTCTTTGGTGAATTTGATGTGAAAAATGCACGCCTGACATCCGGCAGAGTTATACGTGATCTGCGGAGAAGAATGAGCGAAGATTGAGCAGGGATTGTGGAAGGGAGACGTGAAGAAGAATCAAGGGTGATTGTTACTGCTCAGAGGACCTGAAAGCTGTTCAGAGGATACAAAAGAGGGTGGAGGCATTTATAAGGGCAAAAGCTGGGCATACATGTTATAAGAGGATATTTATGTCAGATATCATTTGTATTAATTCCAGTGTTAGTGTCTTAGCGTGAAGGATATGGTTGTTTTTAAATAATGAAGGAACATCTGTGAAAACTAACACAGCAAAACCAAGAAGTCGATAATACATTTACTGGTGCACTTTTTTGTCCTAAGGGTATACTGACTATCCTTCACCCCACCCATAACTCTGCATCATGGTGTTTTTTTGCAGTGTTGACTGGTCTGATCAAGACACTCAATAGCAGACTTAATGCTTTAATGCTTTTGGTTTGTGTTTGGGTGTTAGTGGGCGGGTACGCTGTCTGGAATTCAAGAAAACACCGAGTACAGGACATTCCATTGGACAGCAAGTGAGCTGATGGTGGTGTGTGAATACTGACTTTCCTCAGAGCTTAGAGCTTTCCGAATTACTTCTTGTATTTCCATACAACCTGACACTCACCCGTTGAATACCAGGTACGATTTCTTCCAGCTTTGGAATCATGCTCACTCCAATAGGTATATTCTAATGTAATAGTTGCTACATATATTCACTAACAATTCCTGCACCGTTTTTCAATATCAAACAACATATCTCCCAGGCACTGATATTAATGATTGCAAGTACACCTCCAGATGAAACCTGACAGGCATCAGCATGCACACACTGGCAACCCTCGCAGTCTGTCTACTATTTTGTCTAAATATGTGTATACTTTGGCTGTGTTTTAGCATTCTAGTTTTCCCCAGGTTCGTACCCGATAAGCTGTGCCATGCTAGTGCTTGAACTGATGGTTCTTTTCACTGCCACGCGTAAAAGTGTCCTAAGAATAGACTCATGACGGTGTAAGAAGTTAATAGCGAGTGGGTGTCGTTATCAGTTGGTACATCGCCTACCGTGTCTAATGTTATGCCAGTGTCAATTGCCCATTGCTATGAGAATTTGCCATTGGTAGTGCACGGGGAGCAGTTCTCCTCCATTACAGGGGTGTGCTGCCTTAATAACATCCTGCAGCAACAAACCAGTTCTGGATCTGCCTGAATAACTTTATAATATTTAATAGCAAACATGTCGAGTTGGCATATTTTACATTTTATGGCATTTTGGCAGACACCCTTATCCCGAGTGACTAACATTTGATCTCATTTATACAACTGAGCAGTCGAGGGTTAAGGCCCTTGCTCAGGGTCCCAACAATGGCAGTTTGGTGGTGCTGGGATTTGAACATGTGACCTTTTGATCAGTAGTCTAATGTCTTAACCACCAAGCAAGGTGTTGATTAGATTTCTAGAACAGCAGCTCTGGTAGTAATTCAGCTGCAATGTAAATCATAGGTTTATTTCATTGTGCTCTTTCTGATATGTTATTAATGGGCTTGTATGGTGGATGCGCCATATAAACCAATAAAAAATGTCTAATTCATTTAACATTTTTGTAAGGAGTATCCAGCATCAGAGCTTTGTTGCAGTAAAGCCGTTCCTTTAAGCTTTCCAACATGGATGGAGGGCTTTTGTGGATTCTCAGTAACACAAGCTGTGTTTTTCTCTTATTAACTCCAAGAAAGATTAAAAAAGGGGAGCTAGTGAAGAAATGACTGTTTATAGCATATATACAGAACTGTCAAAAGTCTTTTATTATTGATGTTTTTTTCCGAGTTCTGCATTACTGAGTCAGTACAAAAAGATTTTATATTTCCAAATGTTACTTTTCCAACAAAAAAGTAAATGTGAAACAAAAATGTTTGTATGTCACTAATGAAAGCAACACTTTACATGACAAATAATTTTCAGACAAAAAACATAATGAAGGCTGCTGGAAGAAAAAAACAAGTAAGTGTGACAGTCAAAGTCTCCAGAAGAGCTGTGGCAGATTCTCCAAGACACTCAGTAAAACTTAAAAGCTAATTTCCTTATTAAACTGCACACATTGTACCTGGGAACACTATTTAAGAAAAAGGCACACCAAATACTGACTTTAGGGGTGTATGATATGGACAAGAAATGCGATGTGCTATAACATTGTTGAATATCCCGATATCGATGTGCTTTTTTTTAGTGCTTGTTGATTACCATAAAACACTGTATATACAATATACAGTAAATAAATAGATATTGTCCTCTAAAATGTTATAAAAAACTGCATGTTTAATTTTGTACACAGTAGAGGACGTGTTAAGCAGGAACAATTTCATTGGTCAAAATCGGATACTTCTTTCTGATTGGCTGACGACTTTTTCGGTGTTCTAGCCGTGAAAAATCCGAGCGCGAGAGCATACAGATTCGCGAGTGCGAGAGCATACAGATTCACGAGTGCGAGAGCATACAGATTCGCGAGCGCGTGGGGTGCGTTTGCTTGAGTGCGTGCACTTCACAAAATAAAAAGAGAGCAAGTTCGTGTGAAAGCAGGATATATCTAAGCGCAAGACAGCAGTTTAGTATCAGAGCTACGTAAATCTGAGTGCGAGCAGAGAACATATGAGCGAGAGCATGTATGTTTTACACACGAGCAAAGAAAATCCGTGAGTGCTGCGTCAATCGTGCTCTCGTGTTTAAAAAATGTGCTCTCGACTTTGGGCAGTAAAATAACACCATATACTTGCCGATCTCGATACTTACTTAGAATTAAGCAATCAGGTGCATTATGTAATAGTATAGTTAATATATAATGTCACGCACCACGACATGTACAGGACTTTTAGGAATGTCCCAGTTCTTCCTCACTTACGTCTTTGCTTTTGGAAGATTTGTCAGCATTTGGCTGCCTGTGCTCATTTTTCCAGGACTAAGAGTTAGCGTGTATGATGCGTGTTCACTGTTTACCTCACCTCGCTCTGCCTCCTGCCTAGTTATGTCACGTGAGCATAGTCTGCAGTTGCTGCACGCGGATAATGCACGCAGGTGATGCAATTTCAGGATTTTATTCAAGGCGTCATCGTGGCTTTTTTGATGTGTTTATCGTGAAACCTCACATCGCGATAACGATAAAAATACGATTAATCGTGCAGCCCTAACTGACTTTCTTTAGTTTATTACTGTTTACTACACTTTATAGTGTTTTCTTTTATGTAGAAACATCATTATTTTCGAAGGCGTCTTTGCTTTACATCAAGTTTTTGCTTGTGCCTAAGACATCTGCATCGTACTGTACAGTAATTAGCTAGTAAGTTTTACTGAGTGTCTTGGACAATCTGCCACAGCTCTTCTGGAGACTTTGACTATCGCATTTACTTCTGCAATAACCAGCAGCCTTTATTATGTTTTTTTGTCGGAAAAGTGGTCTGTTCTGTAATGTGTTTCTTTTGTTACTGACATACAAACATTTCTGTGTAACATTTAATTTTTTGTTGGAAGAGTATCAATTCGAAATATCAGATCTTTTTGTACTGACCCAATAAAGCAGTACTCAGAAAAAAAACATCAATAACCAAGTTGTACCTAAAAACAATAGGGTGCCTAAGACATATACTGTATAAGGGTGCACAGTAATGTATATATAAAATATAGCTGTGGGTGACTCATTTAATGAAAACCTGTTTACACTGTTGTCCTGTGGAAGGCATTTTTCCTGCATGATTTCTGTCCAATCAATAACAGTAAAAACAATACAGAGTTACTCTGACTGATCGTCTTTCATCCTATGATGAAACAGTTATATCCTGATGGGAGTCGTCACTTCCATGATGACCCCAGCTCAATCCACAAGGCACAAAGACTCACAGTGGTGTGATGAGTATGGAAATGATGTAAAACATATGCTATGGCCTTCACATTCACCAGATCCCAATCCTATGGGAGATTATGGAGTGATGTGTTGAGAACGCTCTCCACGACCATTACCATGCACCAACTGAGGTGAATAGCTTTTGGAAGAATAATTTTCATCCATCCCACGATGCCACGATGCATTGAAGCTGTTCTTGTTGCTTGTATGGCACTTTAGTAATATTGTTTATTTCATTTAATTTGTCACCTGTCTGTATGCTAATTAGAATTGTTTGTATGCATGTGTTCATGTGGTTGTTAATGTATGGGGCTAATGGAGCAAAAAAAAAAAAGGTGCTTTGAATCTGCAGACACATTTTAAATGGATTGTTTATCAGACAGACAGAGAAACAGTCATTTCAGATAGTTGCCTGTGTGTGTTTTTGTTGTACCTCTTCCTACACACATCCAGATGCTTGGAGCTTCTGTACATGTGACTCATTTACTGCTGTTAAGGATGGTCCCACATGGATTACAAAAAGATGTCCACTCCCTGAAAACAGTCACTGTCAGTGGATGCTTCAGACTTGCCCTTGTTTCAGTGGATAAGCTCACCTTGACTTTGTAGCTAAGAAGTGCTGCTGTAATCATAAAGACTCTCCTGTGAATATAGCAGAACTATTAACTGTATGCTCATGCAGAAAAGCATGCGATTTCAGCACACGTAGTACTGTTCGACTTTATAATATGTAGTTATGGAAGAGTAATGACTTATAGTCTCAGTATTCATCACCTAGAAGAGGATGGGTTTCGAGTTTTTGAGTCTGGTTCCACTTCCGGTTCCACATGTTCCACATGTCACGTCAGGTATTTCTTCTTGGCACTATGGCTTAGAGCTTGCTCATTAGGGATCTAATTCTGCATGTAATGCTGCCTTTTGACAATCGCTGTGTCTGAAATCACTCAACATTCACTATGTAGTCCACCATATATAATATTATATTTATTTTATAGTGCTGTCTGAATGTGCAGGGGACTCAGTCTATCCCACAGTGCATGGTGAAAGAAAAGTGCACAGCTGATAGTCAGTGACCAGGCCCTGTGCACCATCATACATTGTTAGATGGATAAGACGAGAATGTATCGGGTGGCATTTCCAAAATTTTCTAAAAGCCGTTTTATGAAACGTACTATTGAAAAGTATTTTTCATGGAGTACAGTTTGTTTTTCCTCATCACAACAGGGACGGGTCATCCATGAGTTGTGACATGAAAATAATGTTTGATACGCTTCATAATTGCATCTTAATATGTTTAATGTTTGCAGAACAGTGCATCACAACACAAACGACCATAATAAAGTACTTTTCTGTTTATTCATTTCGGACAATACACTCAGTATAATACAGTATGTATTTATTACAAAAATGCAAGCTGGTATTTAGTGTGGACGGTCCACCAGCTGACGTCGATCTGTAATCAGTGACGTAATCAACGGTGCTGATATAATGACCTGAGAAGTGTCTGAAAATGTTAATCCATTTTGTTAACAAGCTCACCATATAGTCCTCTACACAGAACTCCCTAGATAGTGAGTAGGGAGTAGTGCATGAGTGAATGTTTCCAGATATAGCCAATGTCTATTGTAAAGTGCTCAATAGAAATTCAGTACAGTTGCATTGAAATTGAACAGGATGGACACAAAACCCCCTTTTTTGTGACACTGATTGCCGAAATTGACCAAGCTCTCTAGAGCCAGCTAAAATATCTGTCTTGAAAGACTAATCCAGATGAAAAGGTTCCTATAATGCGCCATTTTGATCTTGGTATTTGTCGTCACAGGATTTCAGGTGCATGAAAAATCAGCCGGCTGTGGAAAAAAAAACAGGTAAACTAGTACTTGGATTTTCATATAGACATTTTGGTTTGGTCATCTATATTTATGTTTATTCATGTTTAAAATGTGACATACTTTATTTATCTTCTGTAGTAAAATGATGAAGCTGCTCCTGGCTGTGGTCTCCATGCAGATGCTTCTGGCTCCAGTGTTCATGGTGAGTGCTGTGATGTAACAGAACTGATAACTTAGTGTGAACCATAGGAAAAATTTCCAATTTACTTTGCCTTTATCTAAAGCTATACGTATATTCAAAATGTTCTGCCGTCATTAATCTTGTTCACATCTTTAACAAGTGTAGCTACTACTCAAATAAATGCATGTTGTGTTCTGGCTTGTGTATGAGCACATGGCCAGATGATTTACATTTTAAATGCTTTGTAAATGTAAGTTTCTTTGGAAATATTTTCAGATACCTGTCATGTAGTAAATGATATTACTACATATGAAGTGGATGCGTAAAATTGAATGCATTTGAGATTTTTCAACAATTTGAGCACAAACAGTGTAAGTTCATAATGCACTAATTAACCCTAATGTGACTGCTGTGTTTTTAGGTGCCGAGCGCTGACTACTGGGCCGAATGGGGGCCGTACGGAGAGTGCAGCCGCTCGTGTGGCATCGGCGTAACCATAAGGACGAGACGGTGTGTGAGCAGGCGGTAAGCAAGCAGCTTTCATGCTCATGATTGGGCAGCATCGTGTCTGAAAGTGTCTGTTTTGTGTTGCTTGGGTGTGTCAGTGCAGCCTCAGGCACAGATTTGTTTTGAAGGACAGATTATTTTTTTTAAACCATAACAGTTATTTTGTTGAGAAAAGCTCACACTTCAGCTAAGCTGAGATTAAAATTTAGGAGTGTGCTTCGACAGCATGCAGTGGCCAAACCTAGGCTTCTCAGTTTCAAACTCTGTTCATTTTCTGAAAATCGTGAAGTCATCAAATCCTTTGTCTGCATCCAGGAGCTTTTTTTGATCCCTGCTGAATGTGAGTAAGATAAAGGCAGGCGTTTCCTGTCTACAAAAAAGAAATGAAGGTTAAGCAACTTGTTTTTGCTCTGTCATACATTTTACACAGACATTATATAAAATTCGACAGGGTTTTCAGGTGGTTAACTGTGAACTAGCATTAACAGCTTTATATCCTCAAAGGAACCCTGGCACTTGTTAACATTTAACAGTTAGTTGTGATTATCCTGGCAATCTATAATGTTGCGATTTTAAAGCAGTAAGTTTGTGTGAGAAGGTTGGTTCAGTGTAGCGTTGTGCCCATAAATCTTGCCCGAGTTGGAATCTGGCTTGCATGTTCTCTCTTGCATCTGATGATGAGCTTTTAAGGAAGAGTCTTCCTGTCTGTCAATCCAGCACTCCTCTCCCCTCCCCAGTCACGTAGCAGATTACAGTAAATTGTCTTCCTGAAACATTGTGAAATATTCTGTGGTGTGTAATATTTAGGATTAATGTTGCGAGATGCATCAAAGCAATGTAAAAAGTGAATTTTTAGTTGCCATGTTTGTGGCAAAACTGGTTTCTTTTAGCAAAAACATGCAATGTTAGCAATTGGTATTTGGTCTGCCACCTGATTAAATGATGCCTCTTAGGATTTAGCCCCTGGGTATGGGAATACACACTGTAGCTATGTGTGTGTGTGTGTGTGTGTGTGTGTGTGTGTGTGTGTGTGTGTGTGTGTGTGTGGGTGTTCACATATTACATGGCATACAAGCTGAAGTACTGTATAGTGTGGACATGTAGATGTGTCAGAACTTCTTGAAAAGAGGCATTGCAAAACCAACAGTAGAAATTCAGTTACGCAAAACCAAACTTTTCCTGCACACACACACACACACACACACACACACACACACACACACACACACACACACACACAGTCTCTTAGGTAGTGTTTCCACAGTATTATTGTGTTATTTATTACAAAAGAACAACGTCCAGCCATGGTACCATAGACCCGGTTGCTGTCACTGTGGTCTCTACAGCTCGGCAGGGGATATGGAGCGAGGAGAGGGGCAGTGATTTATGAGGACCAGTAACTGAATCAGTGGAGCAGTGCGTCGGCCTCTTTTTTACTGTCCTCCCCTTTCCCCAATCAATTCAGAATCAGTATCAGTATTAGAATCAGTATCAGAATCTGTATCAGAACCCGTTTCAGAATCAGTAACAGAATTGGCATTAGAATCAGTACCAGAATCTGTATCAGAACCCATATCAGAATAAGTGCCAGAATCAGTATTAGAATCAGTATCAGAATCTGTAACAAAACCTGTGTCAGAATCAGTATTGGAATCAGTATCAGAATCTGTATCAGAATCAGTGTAAGAATCAGTATTGGAATCAGTATTAGAATCAGTAACTGTATCAGAATCAGTATTGGAATCAGTATTGAAATTAGTATTAGAATCATTACTGGTATCAGAATCAGTATTTGAATCAGTATTAGAATCAGAATCTGTATCAAAACCTGTATCAGTATCAGTACTGGA
>JAOVVH010000002.1:20221975-20242799 GCA_028566435.1 Scorpiodoras heckelii
AGCCCCATGCCATCACAGATGCTGGTTTTTGCACTTTTCATTGGTAACAGTCTGGATGGTCTTTTTCATCTTTGGCATCTGGAATCCAGCATCTGTTTTTCCCAAAAACAAGACAAAATGCGGACTCATCAGCCTTTACACACCAAGATTTCCCCTGACCCCCTTTATCTTTTCATGATATTATGAACTGTAGATGGTGAAAGACCTACATCTTTTGCAATCTTGCACTGAGAAACATTGTATTTGAACTGATGGACAATTCACTCATGAATTTCAGCACAAAGTGGTAACCACAACCATCCTTGCTTTCAAAGTCTAAGCCTTTGGTGGATCTTGATGACCTCACTGTTACCAGTTAAACTGCTAATTGTGGAACCTACCAGAACAGTTTTACTTGTATAACCTTTTCAGTCTAATATTACCTCTGTCCCAACTTTTTTTGAGGTCACGTCCTATTGTTATTTTTTAATAACAACAAATTACAATTAAGGTTCAAGCAATTTAACAAATTACAGTTTTTAGTTTTTATTGCATTTTAGAAAGTGTCCCAGCTTTTCTGGAAATGGTGTTTGTATATACTTTCGTTAATAATAAAATATTAGACCTAATAAAATATAAGACCTATTAAATGATACAAAGTTATTTGTATTAATAGCATTTCTCAAAGTTTCCTCACATATCCTAGTTTTGAAAGAATATACTTTGAATGGCATAGCTATTTTTATTTATCATTTTATTCAGGATTAATGTCAGGATTTTCATGGAATTAACCCTGATCACAAAATGCATGGTGCTAGCATTTGAAAAAATGGGCACCAGAGGGCAGTAAAAGTAAAAAATCACCCTTGTTAGCACTCAGGGCCCTGTTCACACAGGAAATACTGACATTTTTCTGAAAAGTCTAAGCATAAGCAATAATAAACTGTATAGAAGTCTTTGACTATATAGTGAGTTAGGATTTATTATTTAAAAATATTACATTTTAAGCCGACACACACGCAGCATTAAATAGCTGCTACTTTTCAAAAATCTCTATTTGATTCTCTGCATTCTGGCAGTTCAAAGGCCCTTCATCATGTCTAAAATATATAAACACAATTGGGTTTTTTTTTTCTCAACAGCAATTTGAAATACATTTTGATCCCATTACTAAGATGGCTCACACATGTCCAACACTGTTAGTATGTATTTATGCTGTATAGTGTTGTATCTATAATGAGTCATGTTTGCTTCATCAGTAGTGAAGAATCTGCAGATGTAGGCTAAAGTTTCCGGCTGAGAGACACAACAGGAAATAAACAATGAAACTAAGATGGTGGTGGTGATACTGGTGTATCATGTGCACCAGAATTAGTTCACCACCTTCATGTAACAATGCATAAATAAGTAAAATATAGTCTAATGTGACTGATTTTAAAGCAAATATGACGTTATCTGAGGATTATCTGGAGATTTGTAAAACGAATATTTTAAAAATGACACAGATCACTAAAACACCCCTTCTTAGAACTTTTTTTTTTGTTATAGTGCATGATAATTTCTGGAAAACATATTATAAATTTATTTTAGTACTTTATTCATGATTTTCCAAAGATTTGCACTCAGTAGATACTGTAAATCTAAAGAAATTCTTTGGATTGATGGTTTTGTTTAGGCTTCTGTGTATTCTTAAATCAGTGATGTTTTTCAAGGACACTGAAAGCAAAAAGGTCTTTAAATGTAATCAATATTTACAGCTTTACAGAATGAAAAGGTAATTAGTTATGCAATTCTTTACAGCGTCTTTAATTATGAATGAAAATGTAATTTGCATTGACCTTATGAAGTGTGAGTGAATAAAAATGTGTAGCATGATAAATATATGTAATGGATACAATGACAAAGTGACAAAGTGAAAAGACGACTTCAGGTCACAGCCTCCTTTTGCATAGTTTTGCACTAGCAGTAACCTGATTGAAGAAGCATGCAGACAGCCCCACCTTTTAACCAGGTACCTTCCAATGTCTGTTTTAAGTTCTCACTAATGCATGTGGTCTCTTTAAGAATGGCTCGTCTGCATGCGATTCTCTATTTAATAACATTCACATGGCTTTGTACTAATTGTAAGTTCATAATGTTGTCACTTAAGCATTGTTATGAGTTGTTTTATTAGTTGTTTCAACCAAATTTATTTTATCACAGGTCAGCAGCTCATACAGGTCCAACAGGAACCAGAGGACCTGGTTCGTTCCCCAGGTTCATCAGTGAAGGTCTTGTGCTCTATAACTGGTGTGAGTAATCCAGACCTGTTCTGGTACCGCTGGAATGAAACAGCAGGGTTCATATTGGTATTCACTTCTCGAAGTGCTGGGAGCATGAGTGGAACCAGTGAGGGCCAGTTTAAATCTAAGAGACCCACAGATCTTCAGATGGTTCTGGAGTCTGATGGAGTGAATGAGACTGACTCTGCAGTTTGGTACTGTGCAGCCAGTCCCCACAGTATCCCAGTGTCATCAGAGAGCTGTACAAAAACTACAAGAAATAGGATTTGCATCAAGTAATCATTTTTGTGTGCATTTTCTTTGTTTCTTTGTTCAAAAGCACTTAAACTAAAAAAAATCATGATGGTGTTCAACAGTGAGAAAGTGTAGGCTGAAGTTTTAGACTCAAAGGTTCAACAGGAAGCAGACAAAAACAAAAAGAAATTCTCATGATAGTGGTGTTGGCTAGTTCACAGTTTATGTTTCCAAGTTCTGAACAATTTCACTTTGCAAAGCAAGATCTCTGTTATACCATTATTCCTTGATGTGAATGATGATGGTCAGAACTATTGGGACCAATAGTTAACTTTTCATTCATGCAAAAGCTAATGTCAAGGGATTTGAGATGATTCTCCAGTTAAGATCAAAGTTTGAAGAATGTCCCTGGCTTGAATGTTTCAACAAATTACAAATTACATTAAAGAAACCTGGGCTATTTCTACTTTACTATACTGTGATGGGGCTTACATGAATATGGACGTGTGCTTTGGATTAGTATCCAACAATGGTATAGTTTAAGCTTTCTGACATATGGCTCAAGACTTTGCTCTAAAATTTCTATGAAACTATGTCCTAAAAAGGTTTCCAGGAACACTGAAAGGCCAAATACTCTGATATCTCGTGCAGTTCTCCTCCTCTGGTGTAGCTTGAGCTTGTACAGGGAACCACCTCATAACCAGTAGCAGTCAGTACTAAACCAGCGATCCTGTTATGCTCCACTGTTTAATATGAGGCATTTGTGTTTGATTTTGTGCATTCTGACAGTACAGTGGTTTTTCCCTGCATGTATGATGATAATGTCATAAATACAACATCGTTGTGAAATGTTTTAATAGCTTATTTCAAATAATTAATTTACGCTGTTGCAGGTCTACAACTCATACAAGTCCATCAAGAGCCAGAGGATCTGTTTATCTCCCCTGGATCATCTATGAAGATATTGTGCTCTATCTCTGGGATTAACAACCCCTATCTTTACTGGTACCACTGGAATGAAAAAGCAGAGTTAACACTGGTTTTCACCTCTCTGGGTACTGGTACAGTGATTTTGATGGATCCAACCAGTTACGTTCAGTTTAAATCTAACAGACGTAAAGAACTTCAGATCACGCTGGAGTCTGATGGAGTGAGTGAGATCGGCTCTGCAGTGTGGTACTGTGCAGCTTGTCCCCACAGTATACCAGTGTAATCACATGACTGCACAAAAAGTCATCTCAAATACACAGTTTTGCATGCATTTGGCATTTTCAGAGTGAAGCATGACTGTAATTAATGTAGTCATGTGTTTGCATAAACAGTGAAGAAACTGTGAAGAGTGTAGTCTTATGTTTGAGGGTGAGAGTCAACAGGAAGCATGCAAAGAATAAAACCGGAAATTCTCACTTTGTAACAGAGATGGTGTTTTTGCCTTACTAACAGTTTTATTTTGTTCCAGTCATGCTTTTTTCCATGTTATATGATTTTTTCCCCTATTAAATACCATCAGTCACACTCACATAATGTCTCTATGCAAAACACTGAATACAAAATTATAATCTTGTAATAACAAAATATACAACCGAACAAAAAATTAACGTAACACAAAATGTTTTCCTGAAAAAAAGAAGAAAAAAGTTATTCAACTGTTTTTAGTACTTTTTCTTTTTACCAAACTGCAGAATAAATCATTCTATAGCAGTTGAGGAGAGAAAAATGTAAAGCAAAGGAATTCTGAGAACATTGTACTGTGAAGAATATATCAAGATTCATCAAAACCACATCATATTTCACTGGATTCATTTATTTAAACCTGGACTGTATGAAAGTGTTATTCTTGGTTAGCTAGTCATGTTTACACACGTTTCTTGGAGTGCTGTGGATTTTCATCCAGCAATGGCCAAGTTTTAATCAAGTGGCATGTACAATTTACTCTAAAATATCCTGATTCTCATGATTACTGTTCTTAGAAGGTTTCCAGAAACCCTGAAACATAATGAAAAACAGTCTGAGAAGTAATCTACACATTCAGTTCTCTACATGTGACACACATTGTTCCCACCCCATAGCCAGTAACAACCATCTCTGCACTGGTAATATATGTTACACTACTCACCATGAGGTGTTTGTGTTTGATTCTCTGCAGTCTGGCAGTACAATGGCTACTGACTTCATGTAAGCTTATAATGTTCATACTGCATTGTTTAGAACAGTTTCAAAAACAACCTTAAAATAATACATTTTCACTATTGCAGGCCAGCAGGTCATACAGGTCCATCAGGAACCAGAGAACCTGATTCGTTATCCTGGATCAGCCTTGAAGATCCCCTGCTCTGTAACTGGTACTGCTAACCCGTATCTTTACTGGTACCACTGGAACGAGACAGCAGGTTTCACCCTGGTCTTCTCCTCTATAAGTACCGGGTCAGTGAATCCAACCAGTGAGGGCCAGTTTAACTCTAGCAGACCTGACTGGCTTAATATTGTTCTCGAGTCTGAAGGACTGAGTGAGATCGGCTCTGCAGTGTGGTTCTGTGCAGCCAGTCCCCACAGTATCCCAGTGTCATCAGAGAGCTGTACAAAAACCACAGCATGGGTTTATGCTCAAATATACAGTTTTGGTACATTATTTTACCTTCATCAACACATGACCTTAACTAATAAAAACCTGACAGATCTGTGAAGTCACGTGTTTGCTTTATTGAAAGAATCTAGTAGTTACTGAAGTTTTTACTCCAATTAATCTTTTATTTCCTTTATGTTTCTTAAAGTTTCTTACCATTATATTTGCACAAGTTTTTCTTTGATTGTAAATGGCTAGAAATATAAATGTTTCTGACAAATATTTTAAGTACAATGCCCACCAGTATGTCTTGCTTGTGCAATAAAGCAATAAAGAAAATAAATACATTTTGAGCTTTTGTTTAAAGTATCATAGACTTTGTAGGAGCCTAAAGCTAAACCATGATTGGATTCTTAAGCCAGATCAGTCCTTCAGATTCACCACTCACAAAATGAAATATTTAACCCAGATTAAATCCTCGTGGAAAAAGTGAAATATGAAGTTTATTGGCTTAGAGGGATGTTTTAGTGAGTGAGATCCTCCAGACACTTTGAAAAGAAAAAAAAAATCACCTAAGATGAACTTTATCATATGTAATTCTCCAGCTGTGACACAGACTGATCTAGCACAGAGTCCCACCCCATTAGTAACATGCAGTATAAGCATTGTTTCACAACTGTATGTTGTGCTAATTAACACAATGCATTTGCATTTATCTCTTTTTATTCTGACAGTACACTGGTTTCCGTATATCTGTAAGCTACTATTATGATAAATTCTGCATTATTGAGAGCTTTTACAACAGCAATATCAAGCTAATTGTTTTTTTTTAATTTTCACAGCCATGCAGCTCATACAGGTCCAACAGGAACCAAGTGACCTGATTCTTTCCACAGGATCATCGCTGAAGATCTCCTGCTCTATAACCGGCATAAGTAGTCCACATCTGTACTGGTACCACTGGAATGAAACAGCGGGGTTCACACTTGTCTTCACCTCTGTTGCTTCTGGTTCAGTGAATCCAACCAGTGAGGGTCAGTTTAAATCTCGCAGACCTGAACAGCGTCAGATCTTTCTGCAGTCTGATGGAGTGAGTGAGATCGGCTCTGCAGTTTGGTATTGTGCAGCCAGTGCCCACAGCATCCCAGTGTCATCAGAGAGCTGTACAAAAACCACAGCATGCTTTTAAGCTTGGGTTTATGCTCAAATTTACAGTTTTTTAAAATATATATTTACACTTTTGAATATGACATAACCTTAACTAATGCTTTAAGCATTGTAAAGTTTTTACACTATTTTAGATTTTTTTAGAGCAAAATTTGTCATGGTATTCTTGGCGCCTAATGAACCATTATTGATTTTTTAAATCAAGAAAACTATCCGAAGCCGCCTTTCACATTCACTGATAACAGAATTACACCTTTAAATAAAATCAGGTTGCATTCCTGGGGAAAAAAACCTAAATATCTACTTCATAGTTTTTTTTTTATCTTATTAATGATATCCTGGTAGGAATTCCAGATGCTCTGAAACAAAACAAAACAAAATCCCCTATGAACAACATCAACTTACGTAATTCTCCAGGTGTGACGCAGGGTAAACTTTCACAGGGTCCCACCCCATTGCTGTTTAACAGCCTTTTTCAGCATTCAGCCCTAGTTACTTTATTATACCTGTTGTTTGTTGTACTAATTAACATGACGCATTTATATTCAACTCTTTTAATTCTGACAGTACACTGGCTTTCCACTATAAGTAAGCTAATACTGTGATTAATTCAGTATTACTGAGAACTTCGATAAATGCAGCTCATATTATTAATAACTCTCAAAGGGCCCCCCTGTCAGTGCCAGGCCCTTAGAATCATCCTAACTTCCCCCACCCCTTGCGGTGGCCCTGCCCCAGTGACCTGGTTCTTTCCAAAGTATCATTGCTGAAGATTTCCTGCTCTATAACTGACATAAGTAGTCCCAAACTGTACTGGTACTACTGGAATGAAACAGCAGGTTTCAGACTTGTCTTTACCTCTGTTGCAACTGGTTCAGTGAATCCAACCAGCAAGGGTCAATTTAAATCCCATAGGCCTGAACAGAATCAGATCTTTCTGGAGTCTGAAGGAGTGAGTGAGATCGGCTCTGCAGTGTGGTTCTGAGCAGCCAGTCCCCACAGCATCCCAGTGTCATCACAGAGCTGTACAAAGACCACAAGGTTGTATCACCTCAAATAAACAGTCGTGCATGAATTGCAAATTATTACAGGCACAGACCCTTAACTGAGTGAAGAGTGAATATAATCGATGTCACACGTTAGTGTCAACAATAATGAAAAGTCTACGAGAGTAAGCTGAAGTTTCAGGGTTAGAGAATCAACAGGAAGTAGGCTAAAACATGAAAACAGAAATTTCCATTTTGTTACAGAGATGGTGTTGTTGGTTTACTCACAGGTCCTGTTTTTCAAGTATGACTTTACTTTCTTTTGCAAAATAGTCACATTCATCAGTCACATTTACGGTACATAAAATTGTTTCTGTAAAATCACTGAAAAATGGTATTCTCTACTCTCAAAAAAAGTGACAAACATTGAGCAAGCACAGGGTCCCACCCTTTAGTCAGTCACAACCCATCTCTGCACTTAAGCAGGGCTAATGTATGTTACACTACTCACCATGAGGTGTTTGTGTTTGATTCTCTGCAGTCTGACAGTACAATGGCTACTGACTTCATGCAAGCTTATAATGTTCATACTGCATTGTTTAGCACAGTTTCAAAAACAACTTCACAATAATACATTTTCACTATTGCAGGTCTGCAGATCATACAGGTCCATCAGGAACCAGAGGACCTGATTCATTATCCTGGATCATCGTTGAAGATCTTCTGCTCTGTAACTGGTACTGATAACCCAAATCTTTACTGGTACCACTGGAATGAGACAGCAGGGTTCACCCTGGTCTTCACTTCTATAAGTACTGGGTCAGTGAATCCAGCAAGTGAGGGTCAGTTTAAATCTCACAGACATAAAGATCTTCAGATAATTCTGGAGTCTGATGGAGTGAGTGAGATCGGCTCTGCAGTGTGGTACTGTGCAGCTAGTCCCCACAGCATCCCAGTTTCATCACAGAGCTGTACAAAAACCACATCTTGGGTTTATGCTCAAATATACATTTTTGATATCTTATTTTACCTTGAGTTAAAATAATCAGCACAAGAGTCTAGTAGTTATTGGAGTCTGCATTTTTCTCCCCACTTAATCAGATTAAATCCTTCTGGGAAAAGTAAAATATGAAATTTAGTGGCATGGAGGGTTTTTTTGTGAGTGAGATCCTGCAGACACTTTGAAAAGAACAAAAAATCATGTGTAATTCTCCAGCTGTGACACAGACTCCCACCTCATTAGTGACATCCTGTGATTTGGTTTTAAAGGTCAATTACACTGAGTCACTATCCATTATTTTCCAATTTTAAGAGTAATTTGCATTATTCTGTAATGCTACTATTCCTTGATCTGAGCAATTCACATGTATAGGCACAGCTCTATTTTCCAAGACGAAAGAAATAAATATGTATCTATTCTAATAGTTTTCTGCAGTGGAGATCATCTTGGTAAAAAATCTGTCTTCTTTAACTTTAATTAGGGATTCAATAAAAAGTTCTTTTTGAAAACTGTATTATTTGTTGAGGAAACTAGGTTTATATGAATCTGAGGGACTGCTTTGGATTATCATCATGGCCCAGTTTTAGTCTCCTGGCATATCATGCAGGGCTTTACATTAAAATAACCTGATTCCTTTTAATGATACTATGTCTTAAAGATTTTTTCCAGAAACTCAGAAAGACCAAATGCTCTCATGTATGACTCCATTTGTTTGAGCTAGTACATAGTTCCACAGTAAAACCAGTAACTATTTAGAACCTGTGCATCCAGTATAATTTACAGCCAGTGAAAGAGAGCACTTAATCAGTGCTACTGTATGTTCCACAGTTTATGAGGCATTTGTGTGTGTGTGATTCTGTGCATTCTGACAGTACAATGATGCTGACAGGATGCAACATTATAATGTCATCACACAAGGTCATTCTGAACTCTTTTAATAGCAGACTTCTAATAATCAATTAAACAGATCACACAAGTCCATCAGGAACCAGAGGACGTGGTTCTTTCCCCTGGATCATCACTGAAGGTTTTCTGTTCTATAACCAGCATGACTAATTCAAACCTGTACCACTTGTATGAAACAGCAAGCTTCACACTGGTATTCACCGCACTGGGTACTCGACTGAATGGATCCAGCCAGTGAGGGTCAGTTTAAATCTCTCAGACATAAAGAGGTTTCATATTGTTCTTGAGTCTGATGGTGTGAGTGAGATTGGCTCTGCAGTCAAATACTGTCAAATACACATTTCTGTATGCATTTCACAGGGTTAGCAGCTTAACTAAGCAAAGCATGACTGTAACTGATGCAGTCAACATGTTTCCATCACCAAGCAGTGAAGAATAAATGAGTGTACTCTGACATTTTGGGGTGAGAGAGTCAACAGAAAACAAGCAAACAATAAGAAAATGAATATTCACACTGATGGTGGTGTTGGATTACTCATAGCTCGTTTTCCAGTGATGCTTTTTCCAAGTTACTCATTTTCTCCCCTACATGATTGTATTAATCAATCAATTATTGTCTTGTAATAACATTATAAGAAAAGCTAATTTTAACAGAAATTTTTTTTTTCTGAAAAAAGAAAGATGTTTCCTGAAAAAAAGAAAAATGTAAGTAAGAGAAGTTTATTTTTTTAAAGCAAAATTCACAATTACAGACATGATAACTTACTAGCACCCCATATTAGGTCTTTATGAACAAATACATATTTTTTTTACTTAACGACTCTATAACTGGTGTTGATACCTCCTATCTTTACTTGTACTAATGTAACTAGACAGCAGGTTCATACTGGTCTTCACCTCTTATTTTTTCTCAGTGAATTCAGAACTTACAGACCTGATTGGCTTAATATTTACAGTTACATTTATGGCATTTGGCAGACACTCATATCCAGAGTGACTTACGTTTATCTCATTTATACAACTGAGCAATTGAGGGTTAAGGGCCTTGCTCAGGGGCCCAACAGTGGCAGCCTGGTGGTGCTGGGATTTGAACTCATGACCTTCCAATCAGAAGTTCAGTGTCTTAACCACTGAGCTACCACCTCTCATTTGGTCTGCAATCTGATGGAGTGAATGAGACTGGCTTTGTAGTATGGACCCCTAAGTTATCTGTGATCTAGGAAGACAGAAGGATTCACTAGGAAACTAACAAACACTAAACCATTTTAAGATATTTATGCTAAATTAATTGAAAATTATGTCATATGTAATACTATGCATATTTTGAGGCTTAATGGATAAAACTATTTATATATTAACTACAAGACAATACAAACTTTCTGTACAAAAGTCTATAAAAGCTGTAAAATTTTCAAAATATGATTTTCCCTTTAAGTAATATTTTTAAATCACAGTTATACCAAGTTAATTTATGTTGGTCTTGATTACACCAATCATAATAACGTACATAATATTATGTACATTGTCATCCAGAATTACTCACTCATAATCAATACTAACAAGAAAATAGTAGCTAACATCAACCTATATATAGCATTATGGTGTACATAAATGAAATCCTGACAATAAATTACTGAAAGCTAAAAATCATTGGATTTCTAAACAGGAAATGGACAGCTTCAGTGTCCACATAACTAAACTTTTGCAAATACCAGGTCCATTAAATGAAAGTCCATTTACATATAATATGTAGTGTTCTGCATAGAAATAAAGATCTCTAGAAATAATCTGAGAAGTCATACTGCTTGCAGATGCACTGACGGCCAAGCTAAGATTATATAAATCATTTCCAGGAACTGTAAAGGCAGAAAAGTCTGAGATCAACAACAGCATTTGTAATTCTCCAGCTGTGATGCAGGGTGAAGTAGCACAGGGTCCCACCCCATTACAAAGTATCATTCTGTTTCAGCTCTCCTACAACTGACACTGAATATTGTGCGTCTTAACAGGATGCATTTGCAATTACCTGTTTTTATTTTGACAGTTCACTGGTTTTTAACCACATGTAAGCTAACACGATTATTTCAGTATTACTGAGAACTTTTACAACAGTATTCAGACTAATTCATTTTTATCACCACAGGTTTAGAGCTCATACAGGTCCGTCAGAACCCAGAAGAACTGGTTCTTACAAAAGGATCATCACTAAACGTCTCCTGCTTCATAAGTGGTACTAATGACCCATATCTTTATTGGTACCGTTGGACTCCTGCAAAAGGGTTCACTCAGGTATTCTACTCTATAAGTGCCGGCTTAGTGACTCCATCCAGCGAGGGTCAGTTTAAATGTAAGAGACCTGATAAGCTTCATATTGTTCTGGAGTCTGATGGAGTGAGTGAGATCGGCTCAGCAGTGTGGTACTGTGCAGCCAGTCCCCACAGTATCCCAGTGTCATCAGAGAGCTGTACAAAAACCACAACTGTTCTTTAAGACTAGGACTAGAGCTATCTGAGGCCACATGACCTTGACTGAAGGCACCAAAGCTATGTTCGTTCATGTGCTTCCGTTAATCACAGTAAAGAATCGGTCAGATTAGCCAAACACGTCAATTCGCAATTGCTTTCATTTTATCAGGCTATATCTGGCATGTTTTGCTTGAGGTGACTATATGTCCTTGTTTTGACTTTTGAGCATTAAAAAAACACCTACTACACATCTACTGTAGATGCAACTTGCAAACCCCTTTAAATGTCAAAGCAATAATCATTTGATTACTCTCTACTGCAGAACAAAAATGTTTTGTCTTGTGCTTCAAACCAGGTAGACTAAACATCTCATGTGTTGACACGTTTGACACAAACAATGAGCAAACCCGAAACGTTGTACACACATTTCACAAATGAAAATGCTCTGCACCAGTTTCCGCACTGAAATCTTTTTACTTTGCAGAGCCCTGCAGGCACTGACGCTTTGTTCATCACAGCAGGTGCTAGCATAAAGCAGCTCTGTGGTGAAGAACTAGGTGGAACAAAAGCTTCATTCTGAGACTCTTACCACATCCTCTACTCTGTCTACCCCTACATCGTTACCCCGCTCTCAGGAAGCAGCTACCACATCCTGCCCTCAGCCTTCACTGACATACTTTTACACATAGGCCTTGCATTGGGGTTGATCTTAAATTTTTCAATAAGTGAATAAAAATAACAGTGCATGTACAAACACACTGTTTTGTATTTAATGATGCTTTTTGATATCAGAAATTACCATCTGTATTTTTTGTTACACAGTTACAGTGTTAGTAGAACAGATTTTTTTTTTCCAAATTCATGTATATGTTTTGATGTGTTTTGCTGGCATTATGACATCTGATTTACAATACATATGAGCTACATTTCCAGTCATTCACCATACTGTGCATGTACTGATCATACAGCAGTAATAATTTTGTTAAACTGGAAAATTCAGATATGACCCATGGAACACACCTACACAGTTTCAAATCTGCAGACTTTCCACTGCAGAAATACAGAATTTAGTAGAAATGCTGTTTCTGAGAAGTCAAAATGGTGTGCACCAAATCTTTTTTATTTATAGTCTATGGGAACAGTACAATGTGGGCTGAGAACAGTTTTTAATCAGTATTTCTTTATTGTTCTCTTCAAACTAAGAAACATTTTTAAAGAAACAATTTACATTAAGGTTCCTTTAACTAGCAATACTTACAGTGATAATATTAATTAACTGTAATGGTTATAAAAGTAACAATGTAAGTTAATTCATATTAATCATCGATGCTTGTTAAATGGTAACCAAACACACTAGCATTGAGTACTGTTTATAAAATCAGTCTATACAAATTATTAAAAATGATGACTAACCATGACAAACTATGTAAATACTGAAATATGGAGGCTTCCGTTCTGAACTTTTACTTTTTAAGCCAATTATCAATTGCAAACGTGAAATAAAGTGTTCATGTTCAACACTGTGGTTCTAATTTTACTTTGAATGTATAATATATGAAAGAACTGTATATTGAATGTATAAACATGTGTTAACACAGATTAAATACTTTGTTAATATTACAATATTTTACAGATGACAGTAAAGAGAAAATAATTATTGCATGGTAAGAAATATGCAGCAAATAATGAAAAGTTACATAGTACAGTTGTACAGCCATGCAGAACATATTAGCAAGCACTTTTATCCTCAGCTGTAACAATGGCACTTAAGCTCTAAATTTAATCATATATATTAGGTAATTATTCTGTAATTTGTGACAGTGCTTGACAGTTTTATTTATAGGCATATGGTATATGCTGAATAGTATTTAGCCGATCATATTGTCTCCATTTTCTGTCATCAGTTTCTTCTCTCTTGTAGGCTGCAGGAAAGATATACATTAATTAAGCACCAAAATATAAACAAAGAAAAGTAACTATTTGCTACAACTGTTTAATTGTTCCTAAGGGTTATATTACATTATGCTACTTACTTAATTCATGTATGGATCTTCTATAAACTTTAATACAATAATTATACATTAATATGTTAAGTAAGTATTAATTAAGTGTTTGGTTGAAACACACTATAGTCAATGTGAATACACCCATTAAAAAGCATCTGTGTGGTAGGTTGTGTGGGCAGCCAGCATATACATATGTTCAAGGTGTGACAATTTAATTCCTGGTATTCCTGGGGGTGGGTGGGTTGAGGTTTGGGGGGTGGGGGGTTTCTGTGGACTGTGGGAAGAAACCTGAGCTCCTGGAGGGAATCAAAGCCAGGACTTTCTTACTGTGAGGTGACAGCGCTACCCGCTGCGCCACCGTACATCCTACAAATAAACTGCGTTTCATAAACTTTGACAAAAAGTTTATTCTTTCTAAAATAACATAAAAAGAACAAATGTCTGGAAATGTTTTATTCAGAGAAGAGACACTTAGTGAGAAAAACTTGTGTGTGGTGAAGATGTTGCTTCCTTTGTCCCTGGGCAATAAAGAGTGAAGTGTGTCTTCTTCTATAAGGGGTGGGAGCATAAACTGTGCACCGAAGGGTATAAAGACTATGTTTATCATGTTTGATATGAAAAGTAGTTAAAAACGCTGGTCAAACAATTTTACATTGTTGTGTATTGATAATTTATTTCCCATATGTTTGTAAAGATTTAAAAAGGAAAAGAGAAAAAACAGGTTTTTGTTTGCTGCCCTTACTTGTTTATAAAAAAATTGACATGTAGCTTCATGTCAGTATTTATATATCATTTGATATGTGCAGTATTCATCAACTGATAATATAATGCAGTTTGTTAAGAAAATATATTTGTCATACAATTGCACTGAATTAACTTTGTTGGCACTAACTTATCAGGCACACTCTCTGTCTGTTCCAGTGAACCGCCCCATGGGGTTGACTTACATTGTATATCCCATCACTTTAAGTGGTATTGTACGTGAATGGTAGATGCAAGAAACAAAGCTGTAGAATTCATTTGTAGATGTACATGCACATTGTAATTAAAAATATTCATTCATTCATTATCTAAGCTGCTTATCCTACTACTGGGTCACGGGGGAGGCTGGAACCTACCCCAGCGCTCATTGGGCGGAAAGCATTGAAACACCCTGGTGTCCATTGCATGACTAAATAAAAACATGATTATTCTAATTTCAATATTTGTTAAATTATTAACAAATTGTTAACCAAAATGCAGTAGGTTGTGTCCTGCTCACCCCTATACAGTATGTACATATTGTATTTATCCTATGTTTATAAAATTTAATACACAGGCTATGTTGTGTTCGTAACTTTGTGTGTTGTTGTACCTTGCATTTCCACACCAAAATGCCGACAACCAGAGCATACAGTATACTCTTGACAAGGAACAAGAAGTAGCCAAATCTCATTGTGGTATACACCCTCACTAAAATCACAAATATCAGTTTTATTAGAAAAAAAAAACATTTACAATCAATGCTACTTTCTTCTTTAATTTTTACTTTCATAAAATAAACTCTGAAAATAATTATCATGGATATCTGTTTCAACGTACCTGGTATTTTGCCTGAAAAACAAACATAGCGAAACCATTTAAATTAATGCATCTCACACTGGATAAAATATTTTTAAAGAACCAGAAATATGGGTTCTCAATTCCATACCCTGGGTGTTATAAGCCTTCAATTTTCCCCTGGACATAGTGTTACTACCCTATAACACAACTGAATCAATGCCACTAAACTGAATGAGTTTACTATGTTAAAGGGAAACAGAACATGGCCTTACTGATTGGGGTGCCATTTTTGCTGTCTGATTGTAAACTACAAGTAAAAGACATTTAAAATTTAGGTAGTGTCATACTTTTATATAAGATGAAAAGTATGTTCTCTCATTTTCTTCAGTAGTACAATCCTGTTACCCAAATGTATCAATTTAAAGCAAATTATAGATTAAAAAAGTTAGTATGTACATAATGTACTTATGTGATAAGTATAGATGCTAGTTAATGATATTTTTTTTAACATAATTGCAAAATGTATGCAACCCCCCCCCAAAAAAAACGCTGCTACTTCTAAAAGTTTCTCATTTAAGATTAAAATATAGTCAGTTGTCAGAAAAGAAGAATATAAAAAAGTATTATTGCATGAGATGCATTGAATGGTTAAATTCATTTTTTTTATTCAGTTTGAAAAATTGTAAAAGTACAGTTAATATTTTACAAGAGTTACAAGAGCAAAATGGCAGCCCAATCATGGAATCACCATATGTTTCTGAAATTGGGAACCATGATCTTGATGTCTCAGAGTTATTTTGAATTGTACCTGGTGAAAACGTGATGGTGCGTTGAAGCTTCACATAGTCTTTTCCATTGTAGAATGTAACAATACAAGTGAATTTGTTTTTGACGTTGCTCCACTCAGTTTCGTTGACACTAAGTCTGCTGGACATGCTGTAAAACCTCGTGTTTGGATCTTGTTGGGCCACATGATCTGTTGCAACACTATTCTTTCTCTCTTTCTCATTCACTTGCCAAAGTATGCTAACATGATCGGGATAAAAATCTGTGACTAAGCACACCAAAGTTACATTGTTCCAGTTTTTCTTGGCGTTGCAGAGCTCTTTTGGAGAAGGTGGCATCAATGTTATTATTGGACTGCTGATGGACGTGTTGGGCTCTTAGAAGAAAAGGAAAAGCATTTTAGGGGAAAATATTGTCATGAATATCATCAGTGACATTTTTTTCTAAAAAGAAATTATAATTAAAGAAAAAAAAGTCATGTCACTCATGTCATTTGTCAGTCACTGTTATTCCAAGATCATAACTTATATGAAGGATCACATAAAAGATATGATGTCTTATCAATATCGATTCCTATAAAAATGCATGGAGTGATGAATGATTTAACTTTAAATAAATTTTCACTCACATCCTGTCATTTTATTTAGATATTTTATCTTCATAGGTTATTGTACACTACAGTAGAAGTGCATGAAGTGAGTGAAATTATGCAGTCTCTATTAAATATAATTACAAAGGACATTAAGTTCTTGCCTCCTTTTTCAGTCATCAGATTTGAACATTTTCAAGTACTGTCATGATATAATATGCTTCCTCAGTGGTCAAGTTTTTGGTATCTTGGTAACTATTAAGTCCAAAGCTAAGTGATGTATTAATACTTCATTAATTAGTTCATAACGGTGAATGAATACATGCGCTAATATGTAGTGCTTCAAGAAAAATTGTTGCGTTTACTCTAACGGGCTCTTAGTCACACACTCCCCACCAAAAGTATTTGAACATCAAGATAAATACTTTTGTGTTTACTCTATACCTAAAGACATTTAGATTTGAGATCAAAATATGAATATAAGATGACAGATATGAATTTCAGCATTCATTTTCTAACTATTTATGGGAGAAAAGGAAGCCATTTTTAAGCTGAGAAAAGAGGGAAAATTTCTCAAAGACAGTGCACAGACATTGGGCAAAGCCAATATAACAATTTGGAATGTCCTGAAAAAGAAACCAGTGGTATACTAACAACCAGACACTGAACAGGTCAACCAAGGAAAACAACAGCAGTTGCTGACAGAAACAATGTGAAACATTGGTCATGCACAGGTTTGTTTAGGTTTCATGGCTGCTTCTGGACCGGGCATACTCATCTTTATTGATGACATTAGTTATGATGGTAGCATCTGAATGAAATCAGTCTGCAGAAACATTCTGTCTGCCAAATTACAGAGAAATGCATCCAATCTAATTAGGAGGAGCTTCCCATCATGCACCAAGACAATGACCCAAGACACAATGCCAACACAACAAAGGACTTTATCAGGGGAAAAAGTGGAAGTTTTAGACTGGCCAACTCAATCATCATTCCCTAACTCAACTGAGCATGCATTTCACCTCCTGAAGAGCAGACTGAAGGGAGAAACCCCCCAAAACAAACAACAAATAAAAGGCGCTGCAATGCAAGCTTGGAAAAGCACCACAAAAGAAGAATGCAACAGTGCAGCAGTGATGTCAGTAGGTGCAAGCAAAAGATATGATGTGGTTATTGCAAGCAAAAGATATGCAACCAAAATATAAAATGTTGTTTAGTGTAACGTACATTGCGATGATCTGTTCCAATACTTTTGCTCATCTAAAAATTTTTTAGTCTGTCACAAAAAGGTCCCAAGTTCTAAGTTGCTTAACACATCTAGGTGTAAATATTAAGAAAAGAATAGCTAAAATTCTGATCTGGGATCTTATATCCTGCCCTGTCTAGGGTTGATCCTGCCTTGCACCCTATGCCGCCAGCTAGGCACTGGCTCTTCTTCCAATTCATATCCATCATTTTATCTCAAACCTAATGACTGATGTCTTCAATGTTTGACAAATACAAATACTAATTGGCCTTGCCGTTCCAGTAATTTCAGAGGGGTCTTTAAATGGATAGCAATGAAATACAATAATAGATAAGAATTACCGTCGTGTAACTTATTCTGTTAATTAATATCATGACTCTTGATAGTATTAATAATGATAGTTTGCATTATGGAAAAGTGTATTTGGAAACAATCTCGGTTAATTATAGGCTAATTATATTATTGGCTATAGGGCTAAGCATATAGGCTTTGAGACCCTTGACATCAAAGCAATTTGTTGGTGATGTTGCCTCCAAATGGCAAATTGTTTCAAGCTATTTCAACAGCCTTAGGTTTTGATTTACTTCTGTTATAAAGCAAAAGACAACGTACATGATCTTTTTATAATGCTACATAAGCACTTTTAATTAGTGGAATGACGTTTCAAGATATTACCATTATTAATGGATATTTATATACCGTATAACTCAGTTGTTAATGCAAACACATGTTTTTCTTGATGGGCCAGTGATTCATACATATATTAATTTATCATATCTGTAAGTCAGATACATTTATATGATGTTCATATACATACAATTATCAGTTAAGTTTTAATATGTTGCTTTTTTTTGGATCTTAAGCAATATAGTGGTACTTAACTCATTAAGTGTTATCGAATACATTTATATGCATATTTGGGTGGAGTAATGTAAGAAAATAAAACAAGGAAAACCGGTGATTTACAACTATATTGACAATTACACAATCAAGTGCTATTTTAAATAATTTTAATTATTTCTTGGCTAGCTGGATTTTTAATGATAATTGCCCAAGTTAAATCTCCTAAGATGATTTGTACTCTATGAAGAGCTACCATACGTAAACTGTAAGCTTAAAAAGATTATTTTGTAGGTTAAAAGTGAGAGTTATAATGAATTGTAGCAATTAGTCAGTTAGTAAAAGTGCATTATGTATAAAGTACTTGTAAAACGATCCCTGAATGTTATAACAATAATGCAGTAGTTAACTTACCCAGAACTGTTAGTTTGGTCCCTGATCCAAATTCCAGCTTTGCGTAACTAGTACACGGTGATTTAACTCATGACAGAAACCAAACTTGTAGCAATAAGTTTTATTTGATTTTTTAATCTCATTAATTAAATTGTCATTAAAACACTAAACTACTCTGTGACTTCAAACTTAACACGTAAACAACATAAGGTGTATATTATGAACCATATATGAACTGACTTTTTGCAGTGGATTGTAATTGCATAGCTGTGTGGCATGTTGCCACATGTACATGCATAATATGTCATTTACATTAATGTAAAAGAATGTTATTGAGGAAGTCAATATTTTAATCCACGAAGCTATGAAATAAAAAAAAAAAACACTGAGAAAAAGCTGAGGTTATTGAATAGCTGATGAAATTGACTTTATACATTATTACTATGACTATGAGTAGGTAAATCATTTTAGTGCAAGGGAATAGAAGAGGACACTGAACAACACAATCACAATGCTTTGAGATTTTTAAGCAACTTACTCACCTAGAACTGTTAGTTTTGTCCCAGGGCCAAACTTCAAGTCGGCAAAGCACACTGACACAAGGCCTGACATAAACTGCAACAGCTTAAAGGCACTGATGGCTATCAGAGTGTGAGGCCCCTCGTCTATTAGGGACTGGAAAAGACAGAGCTTTCCTCTGTGTAACCTAAGAGGGGCCTCTCTTAACCTTCAGAATTGTGCAGGTTGTGTTGGGTCTGATTTGTGCCAAATGTTTGTTGGAATTATTTGCATTTTTAATGAGCACTCTTTGTAGCATTTTATATAGCATGATCAGACTGGGCCAGTTTGGGTTGCTAGCTGGGATGCCGCTTGTCTGCTATTGGTGCTGCTGCCTCTTACAAAAAAAGTCACATGAACTTAAATGTGAATAATCAAATAAAATTCACACATGGATTTTAGACATGCAATGTTTCTCTTATGTTATGTGCCGTTTCACATGTACTTCATGCATTTTTTTATCCTGTTGCTGCCTCAGTGCTTTATGGTCCCTGGTTCATTGTCCCTGTGCTGAGTTATTGGCAGAATATTGTAAGTTCTCCATGTGCACATGTGGGTTTCCTGTCTGTTCTCAGATTTTCTCCCACTATCCAGAATAGCCAGGTAATCTGACTCCCTATGCTAAATTGCCCTACAATGGTGTGAATGATGCCCTGCGATGTACTGGCATCTTATCTGGACTGAATTTTTTCTCCTTGCTCCCAGTGTTGCCATTCCTGGTTCAGATAAAATTAAGTAGGACATGTGGTTTTATTTATTGTGCCCCTTTACTTAAATTCACATCTGTTATTCAAGGCCATAACATTTGTTGGCCATGTTTTTCAAATGTGATCACGCATTACTCACATAATTACAAGTGAAAATCATATGATTATGTAAAATGTACGTGAAGTATAGGTGCATAAAGTTGAAACCATCCTTCAGCAATATTTTCCATGCCATGAATGTACATACATTTTATTTTATTGTCAAAACCAGCACTATAATAAAGCACTACAAGCAAACTTGAATAATGTATAGTAATAAAACATGCCAAAGATTCTTGTTTTATACATCAAGTGAAAGAAAAAGTGTTGAGTAAAAATATAAAAAATAGGAATATATATATATATGTTATAAATTTCATTAAATCAAGTTGAAGAAACCAAAAGAAAAATCAGCAAAGTAGGGCAGAATTAGCAAACCACTTGACAATAATCATGCTGTTACAGTATAAAGTGTGCGTCCTCTTCTGTCATGTGACCACACGGCTGCTCTCCATCGTGCACACACCAGTCTCATC
>JAOVVH010000002.1:20423333-20438865 GCA_028566435.1 Scorpiodoras heckelii
TGCAATATTTTGAGCAAAACTGTGCTCTTACCCTGCTAATTGAACCTTCACACTCTGCTCTTACTGGTGCAATTTACAATTAATGAAGATTGGCCACCAGGCTGGTCCAATTTAGCCATGAAACCTCCCACACTAAAATGACAGTTGTTTCAGTTTCATTGTCCAACCCCTGTAGATATAAAGATATAATGCACTGTCAAGTACTGAAATGTGGTAATAATTTTACGATGTTTGTAGTTAGTAACTAAATACCATTAGGTATACTTTCATACTGGAATTGATGACAGAGGGGAGTTTAAATGCCAACACATGCATATGCAGTAAGCACAGTGAATACTGATAGTAATATTCCTGCTCTGCAATGAATTACTTGGAATTAGGATGGAAGAGAGAGGTCATTTTAACAGGGTGAATTTGTTTATTGTGTATTTACATGGAGTTCTTTCAACACACTCACTATTGTGCGTCTTTACTTTTCTACAAGTGTACTCTAATGAGTTAGAATCCCATTATCCAGTGTCACCCAGAAGAGACGGGTTTCCTTTCTACATGTCATCTCAGAGAGTTTTTATTTGCCACTGTCATCTCAGGTCCCAAGTGGCACAAAGGAAAAGCATCTGTTGCAGCCAGAGATTGTGATTTGAATCCCAACAATGCCACAGCTATCTATGGCCATGAGCCAAGGGAACAGAATTGGCTGTACTTTCTATGTGGGAGGGTTTGCATACTCTCTCTCCCTGTCAATCCCTGTCAGTGAGGTAGCGTATGCAGAAGAGGGTCGATAGCGTTTTCTGCCACACAGTTTACACTCCATGAGCTGTAGTTTAAATGAAGCAGTTTACCCGCTGTTTGCATAACAGTGTGTTATCATTCCATTAAAAAAATGTACTAGAAATGCACTTAGAGAGCTCAGACCACCAGCTAGGCCTCCACCAAGGGCAATAGGCAAGTCTTTTTTAGATATGCATGACAATCCTGTTCATTTTTGCCTGACAATGTGCATCCACATTGTTAGACCTGCTCCAAAATGTAACAGGTTCTTCCTTGGTCCATGCTACACCCTTCCACATGGACGTTTTATTATAATCAACCCTGTAGTTGTTCCATAATACTGCTGACAGTCAAACCAAAAAACAAACAGCACCAAAAAGATAATCTCTTTGGCAGAGGTAATAAAAGCAATGAAAACCTTGCACATATGGAACTATGTCAAGGAGTTTGTCTTGAAAGAGAATTTCTTGAATGAGGTGACTAAGACGAGCATGTTTCAGATTTAAGGGTAATAATGAGCGTAGCACATTTTTTGTATGTTAAACATCTAAGAAAGAACATCTACTCTCAGTAATGCTGCAATTGCAATCCCCTTTTAATTTTTTGCCTTATACAGTAGAATGCTCTGCCTGCAAGGCCCTTTTGGGTGGAGGGCTGTGAAACCCCAGAGTGTGTGCACTCCAAGGCCTCTTAAATGACACACATTATCACCTGCTTAGGAATGATGGAGCACCTCTCATTAACCATAGTGGCAGCTTCACTGGCACACGAAAGGAGAGGGGGAAAGGGTTCAGATTACCGATGGGGCTCTGAGGTGGGATCCTGTTACTGCATTTTGGAAAGCCTACACAGAACTGCTGAGCTTCAAGTTTTATCGCCTACATAATATGCAGTCATTATCTCTAATGGTTCTCAAGCCCTGGTGTGCTGCTGTTTTTGGCTGCACAGTTCCCTGAAGCCCAGAGCTCAGAGCAAACATCAGACGATTGAGAGAGCCCAGAGGCACACAGGTGGTCTCAGCCTGCAGATATTATACTTGGATCATGTGCATTTTCGAGTGCATAGGGCAAAGCACAGAGTTTTGGCGCACTTCACTAAAAGGCTTGTTTGACATTATCCCATGTAAATCATTCAGCACTTCTTTAAATTATAAGGACTCCAAACGAAACTTTTTCACCTTTGTTTGGCTTAGTAGTAGAGGTAGTGGATGAGATTTTGATCTAAAGTGATGTCTAAAATCTATACCACAGAACTGTATTAATTCTGGTTGGTTGGTATCAGGAATTCTCCCTGGACATACAGTATTTTGTATTTTGTTTTGTTTTGGTTGTGTTTAAATGACTGTACGCACCTGTTCTGTGTTTATTGCGTTGTTATTTTGTCTTTTTATATCTTCTAGTTGTCATTGTTCTTTGTGACATTTTAAATGTATCAATGTTTTTATATAGTTTAAGTCTCTTTGACTCTTCATTTTGACTAGTAGCTGTGTATTACTTAATGTATTTGGATAAGTATGTGCCTTGACCCCTGCAATGTATCATGACCATGATTTCTGCACACTGTAATATTATACACAATATGGAAAAAGGTATCTCCATCACACCCATATGTTCTTCTTCCTCAACCTGTTGCCACACAGTAGGAAGCATGCAGTTGTCTAGGATGTCTTTATATTCTGGAGCATTACAGTTTCCCTTCACTGGAACTAAGGGGTTCCAAACTTGTTACAACACGACAATGCTCCTGTGGACAAAGCGAGCACCATAAAGACATGTTTTGCAAAGGATGGACTGGAAGAACATGAGTGACCTGCACAAAGCCATGACCTCAACCCCACTGAACAGCTTTGGGATGAACTGGTATGCCACCAGGACCCCAGGCCTTCTCAACCAGAATCAGTGCCTGATCTCATTAATGCTCTTGTGGCTGTATGAGCAAATCCCCATAGACCCACTCCAAAATCTAATGAAAAGATTTCCCAGAAGAGTAGCGATTATTATGAGAGCAAAGGGGACTAAATCTGGAATGGGATTTTCAGGGGTCATATATTGTACACTGACGTACCAGAAAGACTGATATATCAGTTAATACTTGGTAGGTCTTCCATGGGATCTTAGAGGGAACATTGCACAGTCCTCACGCTGATGTTTGTTGTGGCCCCAACATTAAATTTCGATGTTACTTGAGGCAGTGTTGCATGCTTATCATGTGAAACGATTCTTGCCAGCCTACACTGGTCACGTACACCCAGAGTCTTTTCACAGCCACACTGCTGTCATAAGTTTGAGGTTTTGCTATGACAAATCTCACAAGCTCCAACTATTAAACTGCATTGAAAATCACTTAATCGTGATAACTTGCCATTCTCTTAGTGGAAACGATTCTAGAAGCTTCCATAGATATTTTCCGTAGATCACTTGCGTATGTCCCATTGCTGTGTATTTTGCATAGGCTCCAGTACCGTTTTTTCTGGCACGTCAGTGTATGTTTTAATACTTATGCCTCTAGTAGTTACAAATGTCTCTAGTAACAGGTAATTCACAGGGACCTTTATGACAGAAGCAACACACAATCTAAGCCTAAGTAAAAAAAAAAAAAAAACCTGCTATTTACAAGTAAAAATATAATCATAGGAGCATCTTCAGTATGGAGGATGTTGTGTTTTGTAATTTCTCTGTAACTTGCCAAACTGTATTTTTTCATTATCTTCAACAGAGAGAAACACGAAATGCTGCTGTGGCAATGGCTATGTACTGCATAGCTACTATAATGTACATGACAACAGGAACAGGATGTTTCACAATGTTAATTGTAACTTAAAATTGTTCAAATGTATGATGTGTTAATTTATAAATTTTAAAAGATGCTTAGGAGTGGCAATTTGCTGTGGTATAAGTGGATTAAAACACTTAGGAAAAGCTTTTATGGGAAAATAATGAATGAAATAATATATTTGCATTGCTTCACATCACACCACACCATTGTTGATTATTTTCCTAAAACAGCATTCCCCTACATAAGATGCAACTTATTGAGTCAGTAAAAGTTATCTACAGAAAAGACATGCATGTTTTATCTAGAATTTATGCTGTAAAGTTAAAGTATGTTCCAGTGGTCATCTAATCTCTGTGTCACTAAAACCGACTCCTCCATCTTTGTCTTCTTCTACTCCTCCTGTGCTAGGCTGCATGACTGGCAGATCACCTTTCAGGTTTTACACACTGCAGTCTCGACCCGTTTTTCTGCCTTCACGCTTTTCTCCTGCACACTTCCTGATTGTTCAGGGCAATCTTGCAAATGCAAGTGGGACCAAATAGGATGTAATTGCTGTGGTGGGATGATTACAGCTGAAAACTAATGGTTTCCCAACACCAAGGTCAGCCAGGGTTTAATTAGAAGAAACACAATCAGCGTCCCTTCCCTCTTGCTTGCTTGTCGCCTGGTTCTCTGCCAAGACCCAGCTCCCTAAAAAAAACGGGGTACCAAAATGTAAACACCTAATTTCTGTCAGAACTGGGATTGTTTTGGCAGATAAGCTCCTGAGGGCATTTATTTATCAATGAAGAAAACCAACTTAGCTGATACTCATTTGATACACATGCATTCTTTTAACTGTGGAAAACATTTTAATGCCTATTGTTAATTAAATATAATTAATTGTTATGCAATCTGGATATATATCTTTGCAAATTTTATTTTATTTTATTTTATTTTATTTTATTTTTAGGAAATAACTGTTCTTAATCACCTCTATTATCCACCTCTACTGTCCTCCTCTGTTAAGTCTGACTGGTGAGTTGGGTTATGCATAAAATGAGAAGCAAAATGAGCCTCTCTCAGGAATCAGATCAAATTTGGAAGCTGTCCACCTCAGTGAAAGGCCTCTGTAGCATTAACAAGCATGGATCAGACAGTGCAATTGAACTTTAATTCCTTTTCTGACCATTATCTTGGCCGGTTTGCTGTTTATTTCTTGCTCTCCCTTAGTTGCCTTAGATTAATTCATTCATTCTCACCAAATCTGAATTATATTTCACTTTGGCTTCTCAATTCCTTTTTTTCTGCTGCGTAAGGAGAGAATTCAGGATTGACATAATTCTTTGCCTTTCGTCTTCATGTTTTATTTATGATCAGTGATTTTTGTGAATCAACAACTCAATGATATAGATCAATTCAGTTGTATTGACTAAACCTGACTCTACAACCTTTCTCCTTATATTTAAGCTTGAATGGATGTCAACTCTTAATGAGGGTCTTGAGCACACAGGACACAAAGCATTCAATATCTCCATTACAGGCCTCATTATACTGTACAGGGTCTTCCAGCTTCACTTGTTCTGCTAACATGACTAGTCGACGAAAAGATTTTAATCCTTAAAGAGCAGATTCAAAATCCATCTTGCTCAGCCGTTTGGCTACTTGTTGAAGCTCGTCGACCTTGATTTTGCTGACACGAGGCCCCTTAGCTCAGCCATGCTCACACACTTGCATGCACAGGCTTCTCGTCTCACTCTTTCCTCACACATTTGGGGCCTGGAGACACAAGACAGGTCCTGTTTAAAATGCGAGGTGTTTCCTGTGGTGCGTATCGATTGGTTGAAGCTGCCCAGGTCCCACACTCCCTGGCAGCGGCAGCAATTCATCACGTCAGGCAGCCATGACTGGGGATTCAGGCTGCCACAGTCCTGTCATTACTGCCCAAAGCAACACCACTTCTCTGACTTATGAGCTCAACGCCTCCATTTGTTTCTATGGAGGTGACTCTCCGCGCACAGTCATGTGTGCATAACGCTCATTTTTTACATTTTCTGTGGGATTTGTTGATGAAAAGTAAATGACCATGTACGTTGTATCGTCATGCAAATTTAAAATCTTTGAAATTACCATATGCTGGTTGTCTGTGTGCCTGCGTGTGTCTTTAAGTGACAATTGAAATTAAAAAGATTTTAATAACTGGTTATAATTGGATGTCTCTCAGGAGGGTTCATTTCCCTGTATATTCTGACGCTGAATATTTTAAGACCACTCTATCATTTGAATCTATTTTGAATAATGATTTATGAGTGGTTTATCATATGAATTATGCGGAATTGTTTTCCATAACATTTGAATAGATAGCAGTCGGTATTTATTCAAGTGTGCGCTGAGTTCTCTAAGACATTTGATTGATAAATTGTGAAACCATCGGCAGACATATGTCCTGCTGTTCAGTTGCCTGAGGTTAGGCATGACAAGGACAAGGAATGGTTCAACATCACATTCCTGTTAAATAACCTTTGACAGAAGGATTTTATTGTCTCTTGGGGCAGGATGTAATCAGATGTGAGGCAGAGCTACACTGAGGTAAATAGGACATGGCTCTGCGGGTGAGAAATCTAACCTTGCACAGATTCTCTCCCTCGCCCTCCCTTTCCATCCTGGGGTTTCGTGCTCTCTACTATTTTCTGTTTTCTCTATTCAACCTCTTTTTTTTTCAGAGGGCAGAGTCTGGTAATTGCTCGAATGCCTCCCCATATTCACTCTATTCACCTCTCCATGGATGCATCCGCTGTGCTGACATCCAGAAGCAAATCCCATCCAGGGAGGGGAGGCTCACTGGGGCGATTCTCTAAATTCATTGCAGCGTAATCCTCTCAGGCGCTCAGACTTGCCCTGGCTCTCCCGCTGCCAGGGGCCCGGCCCCATTAAGCTGCTCCTGCTCACTCTTATTCCCAGCTAAAACATCCTTTTTTAGACCTAGCCTCTACGCTTTTGTCTTCCCTGGCTCCGGCTGTGGCAGACTGAGAAATCACGCCCTTGCATGGTTACTTACAAATGTGCATCTCCATTCACGGGACATGTCATCTCATGGCCCGCGGAGAGGGAGAGGCATGAGAGTTATTGTCCTGCATTACGCTAAATGACACAGGCTGTCTGAATGACGAAGGATGAGACACATTCAGGTTGTGTGCTGCTATTTGTGAGTATTCAAGGCAGAGTCACTGAAATGGTGGGCAAAGCCAGGAGACACAGACAGCAATTTGGCTGAAAGGATTCCTGCCTAAAAGAGAGATGGTGTGAAGGAGGCAGAGGAAAGGCACGGCGCTTTGTTTGTACTGTGCACATTTCGTGTTGTCCTTGGGCCCTGTTCCGCTTCATTACCCCCCTGACATGGACAGGCTGCTCCCTGGACAGCCATAAACACACGAATGTCCTCTCTCTAAAGACAGCCTGAACCGGACTATGTCTTGCTCCCCCTCCTTTACTAGTCAGACATTTTCCCCATCACCTCTCATCTCCTTGGAAACCAGATTTGAAAACTGGGATAGTTATTTACAAGGAAATGTGATTGGAAATGAGAAAAATGTATTTCCGATAATACTATAATAATAAGATGCTGGTGTTTAGTTGATTTTTTTTGTTTCCACTCTTGTAGTATTCATGTATTCATGACTTTAGTCATGAAGTTGAGTTGTGATGCAACTCTCCATATGGCAGGAAGCTTGGTTTGCAGTCAATGCTAAGTGTAATTATCTTGTCATTTCAGTCACCTGGTATATTTTTAGCACCAGCTCTGAAAGAAACGTTGGTATTCCTGATGATTCTGTCTTATTTCCAGTGTCACTTTTTCACATTGTTAGTTTTAAATACTAGGTAGATAAATTTTCAGCCTCACTTATTAGCTAGCTTATACAGTACTAGACATCCATATTTCCTCAGTTGCCCAGCAACAGTGTTCTCAAGACGTGAACGATAAGCGTATCGTATTTAAACCAGACAACGTTTAAGTACGAGCCTTTTTCAAAGATATGATTTAAATTCAATACGTTCATTACCTTCACACTTTCCGTGATCAGAGCTGGCATTTCTAGCCAAATGCAAGGACAAACACTCAAAGTGCTCCTGTTAAGCCGTGACTGCAGACAGGTCAGCAGGTGCGCCGATGCCCAGGAGATGTGCCCACTCTGACCAGCCATTCTGCATGATCTGCCTTTAAAGAACGAGTGCCACCATGCCAGAGGAGGACTTGTCACCAGGCTGCAGTCTATGAAGATCCCCCTGCTGATTGATGACATTTGCTGGCTCGCATTCTGCTCCCCTTGACGAAGCCCCTATCGCTCAGACCAGCGTTTGTTCAGATTAAGTAGGTGACCTGTTGTCTTTGGGAGATGCACTTTGGCAAAGCTTCAGAATATTAAATGTCTAGATCATATCGGTCATAGCTGTGACATTGTATTGGAAGAAGTGCTCCCTTTGCTCTCCAGCAGTACTTCAGATCAGATGAGTGCAGAATTCTGAATTAGATCTTGATACTATTTTTTTATCTATAACGTTTTCTATTTCTATATTTTTTTCTACTATTTTCATAACAATATTATATTCTCTTTAATATATGTTATGAATTGAATCCACAAATGTGTTTGCCACAAATGGACCTTTGTGCACTAATGTGGTGTAATTTTTTAGTGTTCCCTTGCTAACAGAGAAGCACATATACTAAATGTAGGGCACTTTCTGAGGCTCATAATACACAACTCTTCTCTTTGTCCCAGTGCATTTACAAGGCACTTCATATTTTTTCCTATAATTGGCTTCCATTCCTCATTGACAAACAGTGGGGATCTTCTGCTGAAGACTCCTCCATTCCGCCTCCTCGGTGTCATTGCTTGGTGGTAATAGGCTCAGATAGTGTGTGTGTTCTCCAGAGGCCTTGCTCATGCTTTGCTGCTGTTGGACACTAGGGAGGCAGTGTACTTTTCACAGGCTGTCTGGGCAATTTAAACCTGCCTCGGGCATGTAGATATTACTCCCTGGTGATGAGGCTGAAAATTAATGGAAATTGTTTTAGAGGGATCGTTATTAACATTCTCCTTTGGATGCCCTTTTGATATAATGCTGTGGCTTCTATGCTTCCCCCACCACCCCTGCTCATGTAGACATATCTTCTGGGAGGAAGGACGTGTAGTTCTCTTTGCATGAACAAATATAAATTATTATGCAGAAAATTGGCAGATTTTTTCCCCATCCCCCTCTGCTGTAAAAATTTCTTATGCTTAAGCTAAATATGGTGGTTTAATATGTAATGTTTACATTTGGATGATAGGATTTAAGGAATGTGGTCTTGGCAAATTAAGGTCATGACTAGGGAAGTAAGTTTATTACTCTAATAATCACTTTACTGCCCAGAAATGGGCTACATTTAGGCCAGATGAAGAGCAATCTTTGCTTCAAGCCTTGTAGGAAGGGAGTAAATATCACTTATGTTTCCCCCGGCGAAGAAAAGTAAAATATTTAAATGTGAAGTAATAGAATTGACATTTCACAGTTCATTATGCAGCTGGTGACCTTTCTGATGTATGATTTTGATACTCTAGAACGTATGTTCACCTCTAATGAGAAATATTTGACCCTGTCACCAAGTGCGCAAGGTCACACATGGATGAACGTAACGTTAACCCTAACCTCATTCACTCAGCCATGATATACAAACACAATTGTGCACAAGCATTCAGCTACCACATCACCATCTAAGCTGCTAACTATTAGGAAACTAATCGACTCCACTACACTATGACACTATTTCAATTGAAATGTCATTCAAAGGCAACACGAAGTGTTAGTTACTGTGCTACTTCAATAGCTTTGCCTATACTTATGTAATTGAACATTTATGTTAAAGCTGCCCAAGGGAATTGGCCATCATGCTAAAAGCAATGCTACTACAGAGAAAATGAGAGTCATAGAGATGGATTTTGAGCTTGTATCTTTTGCAATTTTTTTGTTTTGAATACAGTGAACTCATTTCAATGCTGTTAATCAACTGATCACAAAGCATAGTGGAAATTATTAACCATTACTAAACCTTGAAGACCTTCAAAACAATGTTTTATTTATTGCCAGAAACTGTATGAAATGCTTTATTACTAGGAAACGAGATATTTTAGGGCATAAATTATGAAATAAAATAATTATTATGCATTGCTATGTCTCAAGTGAACTAAATTGCATTGAAATAAATTCAGCTGAAAAGGATACCAGACTTCACTGTGCTCATTGCATGCTCATGTTTTTTACCTAATAGTGTCTGGTTGTTTAGTTGTTTTTTTTTTCATGTAAAACCTAGAACTTTATTTTTGTGCAAAAGTATTCAGGCTCATTCTGACCACCACTATATTCCTCCACTTTTGGGAGATCCGATGCCGTGCCGCATTATTTAAGGATAATTGTATTATTTGGCCATCCTTTGTTTTCATATTGCTCTTTTTACATCCTATTCAAACCAATCAGTGCAATGGAAACTCCAAATTTGTAGAGCTTCGTAATTAAGGTATTACTTTAAAAACTCTATCCATATTTCCGCCCAGAAGATTACGAATTTAATTCACTGGATTACTGCCCAGCAGAAATCCATGAAACTGCACTCTTCTCTCCCATTATTTCTGGGCTTATTAGTACAGAAAGAGCATTTATCATGCTAAAAGCCTTTTGTTGTAAAAATGGCAGACATGGCATTTAGCCTGTTCATTTAGTTAGAGAGGTTTTTCAATGATGGACAATTTAAAGATATTTGAACTGAAAGACTGACTGAGCAACTCAGTGTCCATCACCTCAGACTGGAGTGCGGCGCTGCTTCGTTGTCTGATGGCTGAATCTCTTTCACAGTTCTATAGTCACATACACTATGGCTCATTTAAACACTCATAATCGCTTGTCTACAAGATTTAAGGCATTACTTAATGTCCACTGAACATTATGATAGAAAGAATACAAAAGAATACAAAAAATATTTTGTGATAATGATAATGATATTATTATATACAAAAACTACATTAGTAAATGTAGTAAACATCACAGATGGAGACAACTGGATGTTCATATACAGATCATTATATTTTCTCTGTATTTTTATGCAAATTGTCAATATAATTTGCTCTGGTGTTTATATCTTGGAAATTGGAAGCTTCTCTAAAACTTGCAAATGACAATTAAATCTTAAAGCCTTAAAGATTTTTATATTAGAATACCTCAAACCTGTGTACTGGATCTGTCTGATACTCCAAGGAGTTTTTTTTTTTTAACAAATAAATGAGCTTCTCTAAGCTTGTTGACAGAATAGGCACAGGAAAATAAGATGACTCCTTTGTTCTGTTTCAAAATGAAAGCACATTGAAACACCTTTAATAATAATAATACAGTATAATTGCCAGAATTATAATCAGAATGGCGTTATTCAAAAGAATTAATATGTTATAATGTGCATTTTTATTGCTAATCATTTAAGAGCAAATTGTTTACTGAGGTAATATAAATATACACTACCAATCAGAAGACCAACCCAAACGATTCACTGAATGATTTCTTTATTTTTACATTTTCCATCTACTAGAATAAAGCTAAGGATGTTACACATATGAAATAATATACCACAGATCACCATCCCATTGCTGAAACGTTTCATATGACCACTTGCCCTGACATGGTTTATGCCTCTTACACTTCAGCAATTGAACATTTCTGTTATTACATAAAGAATGACACATCCTTGAATCAGTTTACATTTTCATTTAATGTTGTGGTATACCAGCAAAACAAATTCATGTGGTGGAAAAATATTACAAAGTTGCAAAGCACTGATTGTAGAAACTCTGGAAAAAGAAAGCTTCACCAACCTAACGGTTATGGGTTTTTACAACAACACATTGTTTAACCTGTTTGTTATTAGGTTTAGTGTGTGTGGACGGTCTGCCGTACAAGTTCCTGTGTAAGTTATTACTATACAAACAATAATGTAGTAGACTGAGTGCATTAATAAAGCTGTGATTTGTCTTGCAGCCAGAACGACTGTCAGAGCTGTGGGTGTAGAAAATTAATCAACACTTTCTGACCAAAAAGTATTGAGAATTCAGCAGTTCTGTGGTGTAATAAACTAGAAGAAGATGAAAAAGAAGAAGAAGACTTTTTTTGTCACATGTACAAACCCCAATTAAAAAAAAATGAAATCTGTAGTTTGTTAATGCACTTGAACCTTTATTTAACAGATAAAAGGACAAAGAAAAGATTTTTATTGTTTTCAATGACAAACATAATTCACTCACTCACTCATTATCTTAACCGCTTATTCCTGTCCCCAGGGTCATGGGAGAGCCGGTGCCTAGCCGGCGGCATAGGGCGCAAGGCAGGATCAACCCTAGACAGGGCGCCAGTCCATCGTAGGGCACATACTCTTACACTAGGGGCACTTTAGAGACACCAATTAACCTTATATGCATGTCTTTGGACTGGGGGAGGAAACCAGAGTGCCCGGAGTAAACCCACGCACTTACAATAACCTGGCTGCATAAGTGTTCACACCCTTTGAAAATGGGGTGTGTGACTGTATCCATAATTAGCCAATCATATTCAAACTCATGTTTAAAAGTAATTATCATACACGTGCCATCAATGAAGTGATTACAATCTAGAACAGCAACTTTTCTAACTTTGTGGCAACAGTTTAGGGAAGAGCCACATATGGGCATGATGGTCAGGTGTCCATAAGCTATTTGGCATCACACAAATAGGCAAGTCGTTGTATTTAATTATTTTGCTATGTTTGAATATTGGCAGGGCGGCACGGTAGTGCAGTGGGTAGCGCAGTCACCTCAGAGCAAGAAGGTCCCGGGTTCAGTCCCCATATGGAGTGGTCTGAGTCCTTTCTGTGTGGAGTCTGCATATCCTACCAGTGTCTGTGTGGGTTTACTCCGGGTACTCCGGGTTCCTCCCACAATCCAAAGACATGCATATTAGGTTAATTAGTGTCTCTAAAGTGCCCCTAGTGTATGCGTGTGTGTGTGTGCGGTACGATGGATTAGCGCCCTGTCTAGGGTTGATCCTGCCTTGCGCCCTATGCCGCCGGCTAGGCACCGTCTCTCCCGTGACCGTGGGGACAGGAATAAGCGACTAAGATGATGAATGAATGAATGAATGAATGAACATGTAAGCAAGTATGCCTTTTAGGAATCTGCAAGTGAGTCTTTTATTTAGATATGGCTTCCAGCTGGCTGCTCTTTCATAAAGTACTGCAGAACTTGGTGGAGAGCAGCAGAGATGGTTGTCCTTCTGACAGGATCTCCCAGCTCCAAAGCAGAAAACTTTTTGGGACCTGTCTCAGAGCTCTACAGACAACTCCTGCGAGCTCATGGTTGGTTTTGCTCTGACATTCACTGTCAGCGGAGGGTTTTAGAGACAGTAGCATCCAAATATGCAATCTACTAAATTTACCACAATCAAATCGGGTTATTTGGCCCTGAATATTTATACAAACTGTTATTTTGAGAATTTCTGTAAAAAAAATAAATAATAACTTCAACAAAGTATAATCTAGACATTTTAATTGGACATAAAAGGGTATTTGAGCTAAATTTACAAACCTTGGTTATGCTTTTTTTTCTGGATTGACAAGGAAAAAATAATTTGATCTATTTTATAGTAACAAAATAAGGGTGTAAAATGTAGAATGAACACTATATTTGAGTGCAAATCTTGAAACATTGTTGACAGACTGATTTTTTCTGTTATTTTATAGCATTTTTAGCATCACAAGCAACATGATAATAGACTTGGTGGGATACATAGTAATAATAATCTCTCTTTAGATGTAATAAATGTGACCAAATTTGAAAGAATTGTATAACTGGATATTCTGAGAGGACCTTATAAATTAAGATGAACTGGCCTGTTGGGGCGCTATAATGCTTCATATGTCATTTCATTATCTTTAAAATACAGGTTTCCATCCCTGGTCCTGGAACAGCATGCACAATTTTGTGTTTAGTGTCCATCTCCACACACTCAGGGTTCTCCTAAACACTCCTGGGTCCTGTTAATTAGTTAAATCAGTTGTTAGGGCAGGGTACACACTAAAAATACTAAAAACCATAACATTTCAGGATGAGGTTTGGGAACTTGTGCATTAATACTATCTCTGTTGCTCAATGTAAAACAGACAATTAATAATAGTGAATAGTGAAAAGTTTAACCAGGATCTTGGGTTTTTGTGAATTGAGGAAACAGTCAGTTTGATTTTTATTCTTTTAGACAGTTTACACAGTATATACTGTATACTATATATGGACAAAAGTAAAGACACCTACACATTACACCTACAGGAGCTTTCATGGTTTTCCTTTCTAAATCCATAAGCATTAATATAGAGTTGGTTCCCCCTTTGCAGCTAAGACACTTTCCACTCTTCTGAGAAGGCTTTCTACAAGATTTTGCAGTGTGTCTGTGGGAATTGTTGCCCATTCATCTAGAAGAGCATTTGTGAGGTGAGGCACTGATGGTCTGGCTCGCATTCTCCATTCTAGTTCATCCAAAAGATGTTTGATGGGGTTGAGATCAGGGTTCTGTGTGGGCCAGTCAAGTTCTTCCACACCAAACTCACCCAAATGTGCCTTGACCTTGATTTGTGCACTGGGGCACAGTCAAATTGTTCCCACAAAGTTGTAGGCATACAATTGTCCAAAATGTCTTGGTATGCTGAAGTATTAAGATTTCCCTTCACTGAAACTAAGGACCTTGGCCAACCCCTGAAAAACAACCCCATAGCATTATCTCTCCTCCACCAAACTTTACAGCTGGCACAATGCAGTCAGACAGGTAACATTTTCCTGGCATTCGCCAAACCCAGACTCGTCCATCATACTGCCAGACAGAGAAGTGTGATTTGTCACTACACAGAACATGTTTCCATTGCTCCAGAGTCCAGTGGCTGCATTCTTCACACCACTCCATCTGACACTTGGCATTGTGCTTGGTGATGTAAGGCTTGCATGCAGCTGCTCAGCCACGGAAACCCATACCATGAAACAACTGGTGCACAGCTTTTGTGCTGATGTTAAACCTGAGGAGGTTCGGACCTCTGCAGTTATCGAGACAGCAAAGTGTTGGTGACTATTATGCACTATGTGCCTCAACACTCAGAGACCCACTGTGTAACTTTAAGTGGTCTGACACTTCTTGGCTGAGTTGCTGTGGTTCCTAAACGCTTCCATGCTTTAATAATAACACACAGTTGATTGTGGAATATCTAGGAGGGAAGAAATTTCACAAACTTACTTGCTGCAACAGTGGCATCCTATTACAGAACCACACTCGAATTCAGTGATCTCCTTAGAACGACCCATTCTTTCGTAAATGTTTGTAAAGTCAGACTGCATGGCTCAGTGCTTGATTTTATACTCCTGTGGCAACGGGACTCCATGAAACACATGAATTCATTGATTAAGAGGTGTGTCTGAACACTTTTGTCTATATAGTGTATTGTGTTCAGGATTTGATACTTTTTAATGCCTCATAATGCATTTTTACAGACACATTTTTGTTTGCCTACTTCGCCACTGTGAGAACTGTTCCATTAATAGACTTTAACTGTTCCATTAATAGACTGATCAGAGCTGCTCAACATTTCTCCTAGAAAAGCACCCTGCACAGTTTATTTTCAAGCCCAATTTTTTTATTTTAATAACTAAACATTCGGCGCAGTGGGTAGCGTGTCGCCTCACAGCAAGAAAGTCCCGGGTTCATACCCCGGGTGGAGTGGTCTGGGTCCTCTCAGTGTGGAGTCTGCATGTCCTCCCCGTGTCTGTGTGGGTTTCCTCCGCTTACTCCGGTTTTCTCCCACAGTCCAAAGACATGCATATTAGGTTAATTGGTGTCTCTAAAGCAGGGGTGTCAAACTAAATCCAGAAAGGGCCATGTGGGCGCAGGTTTTCTTTCCAACCAAGCAGAAGCCACACAC